>VDFB02151430.1:0-21194 GCA_007258455.2 Sequoia sempervirens
TAGACATGGTCTTGGACCAGTTTTCCGTCATCATCCAGCTGATCCGGAATCAGCTTCACATTATACTGTCTGATTGCCTCCACAGGCAGCCGGGAATACCTTTTCTTCCTCGCATCAAGGTCATCCTTGATGTTGACCCAGTAATCTTCTAATTCCTCCTTATGCCTGTATTCCCAGGTAGCTCTTTTCTGTGCCCCTCCGGTTATATCAAAGTTCATTCTCTTTGAATGGAAAGAGAATCCATATGCGGCCAACTCCTCACCTGCAGTGTGAGCTGATTGGATGGACGGGCACATCTCCCCCACGCCAATCCCAAGAGGGAAGTCACCTCCAATACCAGTCTTATGCTTCTCCCTCTTCACCACTGCGTCAAACTCACAAATCTGTCTTACGACCTCCAGTAGCACTATGTGTTCAGTGGGATACCTGGGCAATCTGTAAGGCGCAACTGGGCATCCATCAATCCGAAGATAAGTGAAGGTGGGGAACTGGATAAACCATGCCCCGTAATTCTTGATCAGCCCCTTGGCCCCGTCGGACAATCTAATGTGCTCTGCATTTTAAAGTGTCCGGGTAATGTGCATTGTGAATGCATCATTGGCCCTCCTGTAATCTTTATGTCCGAGATGCAGTTCTGGATAGACTTCATATATAATATCCTACCCAATAGTTCCCATCGGAGTCAGTCCTTTGTAGGGATAGGAGATGGCCAGTACATACATGATGTAGGAGGACATGGTGAACTTCTTCGACTCCAAGACATTTCTCAGTTGTTTGTCTATTTCTGCACTAATGAGTCCTGCCCAGTGATAATTTGTCCCCTGACCCATCTTGGTGATCACGTGGACCATCCAATTCTCCAAGACTCCGGCAGTTCTCAATCCGGCCACTCTGCTCAGCAGTGTGATGGCATCATAGACATCCGGCCTCAATTTCACCCTGTGCAACTGTTTGGGCAACTTGGAATGGTGAGATTTTGGCTTTTCCAGCCATGAATTGATGAGCTGCTGAGCCTTAACTGGCTCATTCTCATAGTAAGTTCGGGCAGTGTCAATGTTTAAAGCATAGACCGAAGGAAGATCTGGCATGCTGAAGGCCCGGGCAATGGAGGCGGGACTGAAGTTAGCCAAGACTCGTCCCTCAGTGCTGACCACCATCTGAGTATCAAAAGCGTACTGCCTGGCACATTCCAGAATCAATTCGTAGCATTGAACCGCTGGTGGGAACCCTGCCACATGCACTAAACCTGAGTTCATCATCCCCTGCCTTAACGCTGACTGGTCCTTCTCAGCTGTTCTCTGCTTGAACTCTTCGTACCGCCATGCGCCAACGTTAGTATCAGATACCTCAGCCCATACGGAGGATACCTTACTTTCAGGAACCTGGCTCTTCATGTCTAACCTCAACCGTTCCGTCTCTGAAATTGAAGATGCCCCTGCACCACCTTTGGACTTCCCAGCAGCAGCTTTGCTTGATTCGGCCTGCACATTCAGGAATTATCATTAAAATCCAATTATTGAGCTCATATCAATTCAAAGGGTTAGCACACATCATATAAATCCATTAAAATCCATGGCTAACTGCTAATCCTTAGAGATCCAGAAAAATCAGACAATCCGGGAGAATCGCGAAGACCGGGAAAATACCACCGGGGCGGAATTTCGGAGAAATCCGACCCGGACGGATTCCTACTACCAAAGCACCATTAGTCGAATAAATTATTAATGCGCAAGGAAAATCAAAGGACAATCGTTAAATTTACTCATTAGCAACAAGAAATAAGCATTAGACACTCATTCCATCAATCCTATCATCGAAATATACAAAAGAACATAACCAGACAGGAAATCCAGAAAAATCCGGATGGGACGGATTTCCGCGGACAGCATAAAACGCACCAGGAATAAACCCAACCCGCGAAATAAGCCCAAACCGGGAAAATCCAGGAGCGAGGAAATTCCGCGACGACCTCGGGAACCCGAAAAACGGCAAAACGTGCACCAAGACTCGAACGACCGCGGGATCTCCACCACCTGAGCCCAAATGACCCCGAAACTAGCAATAATCAACAATCTCAAGTATGCAAAGGATCCCAACTCCCAAAAGCCCTCAAAGGATGGATCCCCGTGTTAAAATAATGGTGCCCTAAATGAATGACCAACTCTCCGCCATTAAAACCAGAGCAAGCTTTAGGGCTCAAAATATCAGTTCAGGATTTACCTAAAAGCCCTCTAATCTTCACAGGACGGGAAGCCAACTTGACACGGGACAAGAGTCACTCAAGCATAAAATAAAATCATCGTTCTGGGCTGAACACCAAAGGAAACCCTAATTTCGCATGACAACACATTTCGCGCCCGAAACAAACAAGCAATCCGACCCAAAACGCCACCTAAAGGATAAATATGCAATCCAACGGACAAATGGGGCTCACAGGGCATGGATAATGGGGGTCCATAATAAAAACGGGACGGACCCCGACTCTATAAATATAAAATCAAAATCAAATCATGGGCCGACCCCAAATTTAACAATACCCAGTGCAAGAAAACCCCAAATCATCTCATAAGCAAACGGAAGGGCAATGGATACATACCATGGATCAAAGCAAACGAAATCCGAGCTCAGAAAGTCGACCACGAGGTAAACACGTCCAAGCAATGCAAATACTGGCACCAGAACTCAAGAAATCCCCGCGCAAACAAACCAAGATCAATCCCTCAAAGCTCAAATAAAAATCTCAATCGCCAGAGCAGTCAGCAAGGAAGCAATGAAGTTAGAATGAATCAGAAAATGCCCTAAATTCGACCTTATACCCGTCTGAGCAAAGGTACCTCAACCATTAATGCGCGAAAAGACTTTTCTGACAAGTCCGGAAACACGAGCCCCACGCGGAATTTCGGAAAATCCCAGAATGCGTGGAAACACAGATTTCGCGGAAATGCAGAAACCGGGGAAATGAGGAAGACCGGGATTTTGACAGAACCCGGGAAAATCCGATAGGACTGGAAAATCCCAAAGTCAGGCAGAAACCCGGAATTGGAGAATCCTACCAAAAACGGACAAGGAACCAGAGCCCGGAAGAATCCGCCAGAGGTGGAAAATCCCGGATCCAGGTGAAAACCCGGACTTGGCCCAAAACAAAATTTCAATCAATTCCAACCTCAAGGCAAGGGCAAGGCCAGCAAGACCAACATGTCAAGACCCTAAAATGATAAATCCAATAAAATCAAAGGTCAAAGACACCAAAAAAAGGGGGTCCCTACTCCAAGTGGGGCGTGTGTGCAAGAACTGCACAACAGGTCTGTTACACTATTTTATATTTTTTGGTCAAACAATTTTGAATGATTTTGATAGTCACATGCATTGTTTGTTATGTTTTTTCATGGTTTATGCTTTAGTAATTTAGGTGTTCTTTTTATAACATTCCTACATGTTTTATTATGCATTGGGTGTTGGTAATGGTGGTAGGAAGTGAGGTTTTAAGTTTTTTCTTGTGTGGTAGATTCTATGTGTATGGTGTTTGAACCAAGAGGTTGTGGGGTTCTTGTTATGTGCAGTTTTTATATTGAGATTTTGGAAAAGTTGAAAATATTTGGAGTGTTTGTACGAGACTATATGGTGTTTCACTTATGGTTAGGCATGGTGATTATTTATTTTTGATGGTTACTGTCTTGCTGGCTACTAGACTGGCATTGTGTATGCAGTTGAATTTTCACACAGAAGTGGACGAGATTTAGTAAACATGGCGAAGAAGCGAACAAATGTCATACCTATTATTGAAGATGCTCGGCATCCTACTCGTTATAGGATGCTTGTTGGTATGGTTGATGTTATTTTTGCTGATGTTGCCCAGCCAGACCAGGTACTGACTCTTAGTCCTTATTTAATGTTTATATTCTGGTTTTCAATATTGACATATACTAGGATTTTTTTTGTGACATTATGGATTATGCCATTTGAGTTTTGGATGCTTGAGATGTTTGCTTATTATCTAATTGTGTTTTAGCTTACGTATAGATTTACCATTCCGTGGTGTTTGCTTATTAGCTAATTGTGTTTTAGCTTATGTATAGATTTACCATTCTGTTGCATTAGCTGATTAGCTAATTGCGTTTTTGCTTATTCATAGATTTACCATTCTGCGGTGGTCATATAAGGTTGTCTCCTGGCAATATTTATGCTATTTTTTCGGAGTGCTAGAGTTGTCTTGTGATACAATGTGTATGATATCACTTTTGCAGGGCAACACTACCTATTTGTTGATAATATTGTTGTTTTTGAACTGTATGTTAATCACACAGTATTAAGTGAAGGACGATATACTCGGATTCCCCTTCAGGACATTGTGGATGATGTCATCTGAGTTTCTGACACTTAAGTAATATTTTATTAATCTGTATGGAGTCATTTGTTATTGGTGTCATTTTGTTTTGTGCAATTACATCTTAGCTAAATATTTATGGATCTGCCTCCTGAAGATTGTGGTCTCGGGAGTTCTTACAATGTAGCATATACAAAAAATATCTTGTGCTGCTTGCTGGATCATATTCTTGAGTGTTTATTATGATTTAGCAGATGTAAAAAATATGTGTGTTGAGTATTGTCACTTTTAATGTGCTTACAAATATGCTATGTCTATACATGATGAGATTTAATCGTATTCCCCTTTAAGAATGTTATTGAAACTAAAATATCTAGTGCTGCTGTACAAGTCTTTTACCACTCATAGAGGTGCATTCATCTTTTGTGTATATTTTCCACCAGCACAGCATGTCTATAAATGCTAGTGGGTATTCAAGCAATTGATGAGATTTACTCGGATTCCCCTTCACAATTTTAAGGATGATGATATACGAGTTTCTGATGCTTGGGTTGCAATGGGATTATAGATCACTTGTACGTCAGAATGTCAGTTTTTAGCTTGGTTTGTTTTTCAACAGGCATAATGTTCTCTGTACTGTAACATAATAGTCATGTGCTGGCAATATTCAAGCAGACGATGAGATGGACTCTGGATTCCCCTTCTGGACATATGGATGATGCCATTAGAGTTTCTGATGCTTGAGAATCTATGGACCAAGGATGTTATTGTTTTTGCACTATCATATTCTCTGGTTAGATTTTAATTAGCCGATAGGCTTCTTATTGTGGACTTGCCAGTCCACAGAAGCCCTGGAATACCTGTCTCACACCCCCCAAAACCATTTAATCCAACCAGTAAACCATGTTCACATTCATGAATACCTGTTCAGGTTCAACCCCAGCAGTCATAAATTAATTCATTTATGGACCAACTGTTCAATCGATGAACCCAGCAGTCATAAATTAATTCATTTATGGACCAACTAATTAAAGGAACAATATTCATCATGCCGTGCATTGAACAGATCTTGCAGGAAAAATATTCATCATGCTGTGCATTGAATAGATCTTGCAGGAATAATATGCAGGGAAAATATTCATCATGCCATGCATTGAATGCAAGTACACTCCATACACTCCACCGTCTGAACACTCTACCCTGCAATTTAATTTCTGACCATCGGAATAGCTGTGACTGCCTTCAGTTAAACAGAGCTATCAATATTCATCATGGCCTCATTGAATGCAATTTTAAGAATACACTCCAGCGTATTCATCATGGCCTCATTGAATAAATCTAGCAGATATCTTCTTTGTCAGGAGGAATGTTGATATTAATGTTGTCTTTTCCCTTCAGCCGCCCTCTATCACCGCCTCCAATTTGTATAAATAGACTGTGCTAGGGTTTGTTTAAGTTCAATCTTTAAGAAGTAAGATTGGATCTATGAAAGCTGGTAGTTTTTTATTTTTTTTAATTGTTTCTGTGTGTTTGTCGGAGTAGGCCCAAATCTTGTTAAACCTTCCCACCGACATGACAAATAAGATGCATTTTTTTGGCCGGTTTCATAAATGATGTTCATTCCAGCGGAAGGGATGGGCATAATTTGGGTTTTGTTCGGGACCTGAATTCATTGTACAGTAGGGTTGAGTATTTAGATTTTGTTTTGTGCGGTAAGATGAATTGATTCTTTCAAAAGGCATTGCTAATTGACTTATGAGTGACCAATTCTTATTAGGTCGCACATCCACATGACCAGTGAGGTACTGTTAATTTTTAAATTTCAACTACACAGTGAGTATATCTTGTGCTATGTTGCTAAGATGGATTGCTCATTTTATGACTAGTGGTTCACAAGAACCCATCTCTTGTTGACCATAAATAGTCCACTTAAAACTCTTTGTATTTATGTAATACTCACACAACTATAACTGCTCGGGAGATCATCCATTTCAGTACTATGCTGGCTCAATCAAGCACACTTAACCATAGAGTTTTCCCCACAATCAAGCCTACCTATAACTTAAAATCTTTTCATTTCTTTTGGGGTTGAGGAAACGCTTCTCTGTGGCCGCATCATTAGCTGATAGATCTGTGTACAAATCTTATTTAGGCTGCACGCAACATAAAGGTTCATTTGTGTCTGATTTGGCAAATGCTATTTGTTTCAGCTAAGGAATGTGCATAGTTTGCATTTTGTCATGAAGACAGATTGCTTTTATAGTTGATTTGAGCATATAGAACTTCTAATTTGTGTAATTTATTTTGGAATAGGTGAATTGACTTCTTAAAATGCATTATTAGCTTACATTAGGGCCTGAATCTCATCAGGTCTCATCTCTAAATGTGGTACCTCCCTTGTTATCCACACTCACATAGCCACTGAGGTGCATTTTCTGGCTGGTTCTGTATATGCTGTTCATTTCAGCATAAGGGTGGGTATATTTTGAGTTTTATGTGTTAATAAATTGCTAGTGCAGCAGATTTGAGCATAGAATCTCTATAATCCTGCATCTTTGTTTGGGGAAGGCGAACTCTAAGTGCAAAATAAACTTACATTAAGTCCCCAAATTTTTTTTTCGGCTGCACAATAACTTGGTCAATAAAGTGCTGTTGCAACTAGCTCTGTGAATCTATCTATTCAGCTAAGGGACATATTTTGAGATATGCTATTAAGGTGAATTGTTTGTGCAGCAGGGTTGAGCATATAGAGCTTCAAAGCAAATCCTTCTTGGACACGGTGAAAGAAGGGCCTGTTAACCCAAGTGGGTACATTCTCAAATCTAGTTAGGCACTATTTAAATAGCAGAGAATTAGGGTAGTGCCTTTTTATATGTTACTGGACACAAGACGCCCTAGATGAGTGAAATCAACAAATAGTCAGGAGTAGGACAATTGAAAGTCACAAGGCCACATGGCTTTACTTCTGAGGAAGCTAGGAATAATTCTGTGAAAGAAGGATCTACTTGCCCAAATGAGTACATTCTCAAATCCAGCTAGGCACTTTTTTTAGCAGAGACTTGGAGTAGGTGTTTTTCTATGGCATTGGATAATACACACTTTCCCAAATGATTAAAGCCAATATCAATGAGGACAATTGAAAGTTGTAGTGCCATATGCCTTTGCTTCTGAGGAAGCTACAAATTTTGGAAAAAACTTTGAAGTTTTCAGTGGCTAGTAGAGAGCAGTCCCCTTATCATGCAGGCACTATGATGATTGCTAACTTGAAACCAGTGTAATTGTTTTTACTTTACAGGAAAGATGATGTTTGCTTGGGTAAGCTGATGAAATCAGAGATTGCAAACTTGCAGAATACTTGGCAAGTTACCTAGTACTCGCCATGTTCTTTGACACATGAGTTGTCGCAGGTTTAATTCGTGAGTTGCACGACCGAACTTGTGGTGAGTACTCGGCAAGTCTGCAGGAGAAACTTGTAAACACCAAGTTTTGATTTTAAGTATTTTTTAAGTTGCTGATTTTTTTCCGAGTTTTTAAATTTGGGGTCTGCCAAGTTTGAATCGTGTCCAAGGTTGGGAACTATTGATGAAAGATCACAGCCAATGCCAAGACTGCTTTGATTGAATTCAGATCTATCTGAAATGTGACCGTGGTCTGGATTTTGCAAACGGAAAACTCAACTGACGGAAAGCCTTATTGTTAAAGACTAAATCTGATTAGTCTCTTTGAGATTAGTCTTCTTTTGCCAAATGCTGCAATTGGATCACTGTTCCTTGCCTTTTTCCTGAATTTTACCCTTTGATGCACCAGTCTCAAGCTGGTATCACTAGCTATTCTGGTATGGTGGTGTTAGTTTTTATAATTCATACCATAAAAAGAAATATTCTTCTTGGGGATTTCTTGGCATACCAAAAGATAAATATATGTTCAATTTCTGGGAAAAAAATTGGCAACCCAAAAATGCAGAAAAATTAAAAAAGGAGAAATAACTGATGGTTTTATATTTAAAGTCATCCTGATCGCATAGAGAGCGAGAGAGTGAAAGTAAAGGAGAGTGTATACCAGGAATTTTCTCATTAATTTCGAGATTGCATAGTGCAATAGTACATAATTTGACTTCAAAGGTTTGAACCTCAAAATCAATTAGAAACTACAAAATACTAATGTCAACCTATAAAGTACAATTTTAAAGTGGGATATGGAGGAAAGATGAATTTTGCTTCTGATATCAATTGAGGCCCTTCATATGGAGCAATATGGAATTAACAACAGAATAGAGACTCCAAGAAGATACAACAATGAAGATTGAATGAATGAGAAGAGCTGTTGTAAATGAGAATGAGAGCCGTCTTTATAGGGATAGAAGTTGTAGTTGAAATGAAAGCCTATCCCCTAAGACACCATTTCTTGAATACATTACTCAATTTGAGGAATATGTTTTCTCGCCTGATTGCCAAAAAATACACAGAATGTTATCATACAATGTCAAACAATCAATGTAATAAATTAGGAATGAATATCCCAAGGCATATCCCTAGATGTTAACCAAAATCTGCGCTTAAAGGGAAATTTATATTTTTAATAAAGAAAAGTTCAATATAAAAAAAAAGCTATAAAATACAAAAATCCTGTCAAAGCACATGCTTGCAGGGGACAATTACAACTACCTAGCTGAAGGTGCTAGTCAAGCAAAAGTCTATTGAAATTGAAGGTACATATCCAAATAAGAAAAATAGGAATTCACAGTTAGTTTGAAACTAGCTATCTAATATATGATTAAAAACTAACGCTGCTTCAAAACAAAGCTAGTAGAACCACAGATCCTTGGCTGTTGTTATTGACAGTGTTGCAGTTTGAAAAGAGAAAAAGCAAAACGATGGTAAAATTGCAGGGCAGACATAGCAAAAAATGAAAATATTGTAAAAGTCTTATGATTAATCAGAAATTTCTCAGTGACCGGTATTTTCAGAATTTTGCAATATTTTCTTGAATTTCTTGGTGGCCTGGGTGATAAATGGTACATCATGTTAAATTAAAGATATTTTCTTCATAGTTCATACCCATATCTAATAGGCTTGAGCGTACATATTTGGAAAATTTGTGAATCACTAGCTTTGTTCTATGCTACCTGAAACTAGGAAAAGGTTATGTTTATTGGGACACCGCGGGATGCTGGAAATGTCACCTCCAAAATCTTATAAGGGGGGCTTGTGGAGTATAAGTATAATGTTTCTTAATTTGTAGGCATTTTTTATATTTTAAATGTTTTTCTTATTGAAAGTGATGTTGGAAATGTGACCTCCAAAATCTTATTAGTGGGGAATTGTGGAGTTAATGTATTAAATACAGTGTTCCATAGGGACGAAACCCCCCCCTCCTGCCCCCCCACTACTTAAAACTAGGAAAAGGTTATGTTTATTGGGACACAGCGGGATGCTGGAAATGTCACCTCCAAAATCTTATAACGGGGGCTTGTGGAGTATAAGTATAATGTTTCTTAATTTGTAGGCATTTTTTATATTTTAAATGTTTTTCTTACTGAAAGTGATGTTGGAAATGTGACCTCTTGAATCCCCACATTTCTGGGACAGGAATGTTTCCAGAATGTGGGGACCTGGGTGAAATATCCCCTCATTGTCCCACCACCTTTGCTGCTGAGCTGGCAGTGTTTTTGTGATGTCCTCCTCAAAGAGGGGACGTTTTTGGGGGCAACCCCTTGCTTTGGGGGCTTCGGGACATCTTCGAGATGTCTAGGGGACTCCCAAGAGTCTCTTGACTATTCTTGGGACTTCTAGGCATCCCCCATGGTAGGAAAATGAAAAGTCAATATTTAAAAAAAAATCAAAAGCTTGATGAAAACTTGCAATCTGTTTTGTGACAACAACAAAAGAGATATAATTATTATGTTCAATTTGTATCTTAGAAATACCATGTGACTTGTACAGTTCAAATTCGTAGTTTCATACTTCATTTAATTTGTCATTTAATTTGTCTAACTGTTATTCTTATATTTTTGTTGTAGTATTCTCTTTAATGTAAATATTAAATTATATTTAAATTTTATCTTTAGTTTCCTATCGGCTATCCCTTGAACCTCCTATAGGTGCAAGTGCTAGTTTATTCCTTTCCGTTTGAACCAGTACGATTGTCCAGTTTTTTGATGCATCTTTATTTAGTTCAATCTTCCTTCAGGATATAAGACATATGACATTAGACTTTCTGATGCGTGAGTTTTCATTAACTGCTTTAACTTTTTTCTTTTTAGTGCATCTTTATGTGTAATAATTTGACACTCATTTCTAATTTTGTCTAAAATACAAATTACAAAGCAAGTTATATTGATTTTGATGAATTAAAGTGTTTGGTTTTGGGATAAATGTTATATATTAAATATCTTTGTATGATTTACAATCTCCTTGTTACTTATGGTCTTTCCAAAAGAGTAACTGTGTTTGTAAGGCCATTGCAGGCAACAGTTAGATTAGTGGGTTTGTTGATGATGCTGGTATATTGTTCCACTAGTGTTATTTCATTCCTTATTGGAATATTGGGATTACAAAGCCATGTAGTCCACTGGAATGAAGGCCAGCGCACTGATTTAATTTGCCTTGTTGATTTAGGCACGTATTGTTGCATTGAATGCACATCATTTCTTGAAAAATGGAGGGCATTTTGTAATATCTATCAAGGTATGCTTCACTCCCATCTTTTGAGTTTGTTTAATGTATTAAAAGAGAATTTGGAGGATGTATTTCTGTTGTGGGTTTAATGCTTACACGATTTTGCAGGCAAATTGCATTGACTCAACTGTTCCAGCAGAGGCAATGTTTGCCCAGGAAGTCAAGAAGTTGCAGAAGGAGCAGTTCAAACCATCCGAGCATGTGACACTAGAACCTTTTGAAAGAGATCATGCTTGTGTTGTAGGTGGATATAGGGTGCCAAAGAAGCAAAAAGCAACTGCCGCCACTTAAAATTGTTTGATTATAAATTGGAGTGGATGACTTGATGAGAATGTTTTGGTTATTTTACTGGCAATTTTGTGTAAGACTTTGTGGGTCTGCATTATATACAAGTTTTTCATAATATTGAATTTGAAAGTCAATTTTTGCTGTGATTTTCAAAAGCTATCCAGCCAAGTTCAGTTTAGAAATTTTAATCAATCCAAGTTTTAAAATACTCAGAAAACACATTTCTTGGTTTGATGGTCTTTAGCTGATTGATGGCACATTTTCTTGATTGTCTCATCAACGTTAATTTTATGTAGTCATGTGACTATTATATTGGAGGTTCTTCATCTAGCAAATCAAGAATACTGGGCAGAAAATGGCTCCCAAATTTTTTTGGTTATAATCACTGCTGCACTATGGACAATTATAATTACCAGAGTTGCAGAAATGTCCTTGCAATATGGAGTAATGGTTTTTTTGCGGTGCACTTTTTGATAGGTTGCCATAATCACCACACTACTATGGTAATAAAGATATTACATATTGAAGACTCTGAAAAGACTAAAGAAGGAGAAAAAACAGTAATAAAAACAAGAAAAATACAGTGCAGAGCAGCCAAGAACTGGCACCAGCAAATCACAGTTACATTTTTATCACTTACATTTTATCATTCATTTTTATGATTTACATTTTATCATTCATGATAAATTTTCCAACTGCATATATCAAATATAACAACATTATTGATTTTTTAATTATATCATAGTTATATACTTATCTTTTACATCTTATCATTATTGTTAATCTTATAACTACTAGCACTTGCACCTATAAGAGGTTCAAGGGATAAGCCGATAGGAAATTAATGATAAAATGTCATTAAAGATCCACTTTCGAATTGAAGTTTAAAAATTAGATTTACCTGTTATAATAAAATAATTATGGTTTGTAATTGCAATGTAAATGTCCTAATTCCATAGGTATTCTACCATGTGTTTATCTAGTTTATGGTGATTAACTACAATGGTAATGAAATCATTGATGTGGATAGCAACACATCCATTAATGACAAAATCTTGTGAAATTATTGTGTTCTATGAGAAGCTTTGTTAGTTCTTACACGTAAAAAGAAGATTTTATACTGAAGCCTATGAATAGGTTTAACTTGATAAAGCTATCTGCTTTTTTTATGTCCACTGCTTCCATCAATAGAATGTTTTTTCTGCAGAGGTTTTGAGTTTTTGTATGTGCGTGAAAGTTTAGAATTTACCAACCATTTGAGGTATTCTGAAGAGTTTGCGTTTCCAATTGAGATTTTTATTTTGGATCAGAGGAAAGCATACATATCTGTGTTGAATTTCTGGATGTGACTTGAAAATTTTAGGTTACCTAACTCAATACAAAAATTCAAACATCCCTGAGACAAGCTCGAATAAATCACTGGTTTAATGCAATTAACTCTCTATTAAAGCATCTTGAAACTTAAGTGGTTAGAGAAAGCAAGAGTGGATGCAAGCATACATAGCCATTTATGACTAATCATGTAGCATTTACCAAGCATCTTGAAATTTAAGTGGTTAGAGAAAGCAAGAGTGGATGCAAGCATACATAGCCATTTATGACCAATCGTGTAGCATTTACCAATTAGGGCTACATGAAAGCAAAAAAGCATATGCCGTTTTCCTTAAAGCAGATTCAACAATATACCTGCTCACCTTGTGTGAAACTCTTCAGTTACTTTTTCTATCATTAATTCTACAAGCTGAAGGGGGACATTACAATTGAAAAATATGTCAATGTCACATATATGCAAAACTGAATGGCTAGGCCCACTAGCAGCTTGTTATGATGAAGGAACCAGTTTGATGATAAGCATAGAAGCTTACAGTAGGCATTTATTCTGGCTTTTGTCAGAGATAATTGCTTGAACAAGCTTATTAAGTGTTGCCTGTGATGAAGAATCCTGCTTGAGAAAATTTCCAAAACAAATCATCACTACAATCAACCTGATTTGGGTCAGCATCATTAGCAGCTGTCATGACAACATGACCATTAAAGTTGGCCAGATAGTAATCAGGATTGGCTTCACAATAGATCTTCATAGTATCCCCTTGTACAGAGACTCGAGGATAGGGAGTAACTGCTGGAGGATAGGGAGCAATTCCATAAGGGGCTGGAGCTGACTGCTGCTGATCATGGTGGTGGTGGTGGTGTCCAAACATTATGGTGATCCTGCAAATACCAAAACGTAATACTTTCAATCAGCTGACATACAAAACCTGACTCTGAACCTATGAAAGCAATGCATTTCAATATTAAACATAGATTTCTATCCATACAAACAGTGAATTTTAAGCCACATAGAAAATTTTTGTAATAAACTTGATAAAACACCCCATCAATGAAGAGCCTTTTGAAACTGCATTTATAAATTAGATACCTGTAATGAGAACCCAAAAAACTATGTATTCAGTATCTGTAAGTAATCAAAAATAGGGATTTGCAAGGAATGATTTTAGACAAAACAGATGAGTTCTGTGCGTCAACTAGGTGTTTTATGATTCAGAAAAAAGGTAAAAACCCAACCACCATTTCCACTTAGGGTTTCAACCCCAGATAATTGCAGAAGTAAAAGGATACAAATTCTGAATATATGGCAGCGCGACGTGTAAGATTTGGGGTTTCTTTTAAAAAATGTTGTAATTTCATAAACAATGTTTAATGAGTTAAAATTTATAAGTAAACAGATAGATACTTCATGAGTTAGCTAATATTCTAATAGGTATTCTGCGAGTTAGTCATTATTTAACTAGGATGATTGCCTGGAAAGACCTGTAGGTTGTAGATTATATCAACTGGGAAAAGATCTCTCAATTAGGATGTCAATAGATATTGTCATAAGTTATTACATAAAACATACCCCAAACCTGCACATACCATTTTTTAGAAAACTTTTTCAAAAAGTAGGATGATTGTTTGGCTCAATTCTATATGACATAAATATTGCATGCACTCTGATATCTTCATGCAATTGTCGAAACAAATTTCCTCTCTTAAAGACAGTTCACTGCACACTTTCTGAACCTTTTAAAGCGGTACAGGTTACAAGCATTTTGTTATGCTAGTGATAATAGGTTGGGGGAACAGGCTAAACTAGGTTTGTGATCCTAAAGATGACCAATAGCTCAACTATTTGTTGGAGTGAGAATACTGGATTCCCCATTGAGAATCTGAGACTGGAGGAAGCAGCAATAGTTGTAACTACAGAAAAGACAAGAAAACAGAAGTCCACTCATGCAGTCCTGTAACTTGGATAGTTCATATTGGAATCAAGGTATAAGGAAGCGCTGACTCCTGGTTGCTTATAAAATTTAATAGTGCTACTCTTCAGTGGTGAGGATTGAGTCTGCCAACATACCTCACATGCACAGTTTCATCTTTGGAGTGCATAACCAATGCTTTCTTCATTCATGAATGTTTACCAGAGAAAACATCTACTGTTTTCTCCACAATTCACTAATGCTTACTAGACAACAAATGTGTCGTTCATGACTTGATCAACTATCACCGATGAACCAGGATCTTTTGGAGATCATCTGATGTTTTCTGTATCAAATTGGAAAAGCTTACAAAGAGATGTTCTTTTTCTTTTATAAACATAAATGCAATCGATGGCCAGATTGAGAACAGTTTAAAATCAAACTGTTTTGTAATAATGAAACTTTGCACCTTTCCAAAGAGTTATGCTACTTTTTCTCAAATGGGGGAATTACTATTGCAGAAATTTCCTGTAGCTGAGATTTGAAGTCGTGCATAGCAATTAGTGCAGGGTGACAGTTAAGCCCTGTGCCTTCCGACTCAAAAGCAAAAAAGAGGGAAAAAAAATCTACTTTCCAAGAGATACAATGTTTCTTATAACTATGGAAATGGGAAAAATACTTATCTTATCAGACGAACAGATGTTTTCTTATGGTTATTAGTTATAACTAAAGAAATGTTAAAAAATATTAATCTTTTCACACCAACAGATGTTTTCTTATTACAATGAAAAAGCTAATAAGATATTTGGGGCATTTCTGCCCCTTCTAAGTAGAAAAACCATGTGCATTAGGGTACTTATAAACTTAAAAAATGGAGTATCAAAAGCAGGAATGGCTAGACCAGAAATGGCAGAAACTTCTGGAAACTCTTGGAAATGGTAATGGAAACACAAGATATATCCTGGACACTAAGTTAAAGCATAAGAAAGTTTTAGAAACTTGTGGACAATGGCTGGGAGCCTCCAAAAACATTTAATTTTGCCACAAACATTTTCAGATGTTTGCAGTCCCTTTCTAGAAGTTCCCAGAGAGGAGGAAACATGTCAGAAAGCCAGAAATGAATTTCTAAACTTGAAAAGTGGTTCTATGAATCCTACTATGTATAACAGTTTCAAGGAAATAGATTACTTGCATCAACATATTCATGCCTTGCATTAAGCTAGGAACCAACTTGGTCATGCTTCGTAGGGAAAATCTGATTCTCAAATAACTATTGCTGATGAATCAATATATTTTAAAACTATCATCTGATGTTTTCAGTATCAACTTGCCAAAGCTTATAAAGGACAGATGTAATACTTCTGCTATTACTGTAATTGGTGGCTCACATTGAACTGTTTTAGGCACATTGTGTTATGTAACAATAAAAAATTGCACCCACGCAAAGGGCTATACTTGATTCTTCAACAAGACGTGATTGCTATTGAAAAAATTCTCAACAGCCGAGCTTTAAACCTGGAAATCAGATTGAGTGCAGGGTGGCTTTTGAGCCCTAAAACTCCCCAGCAAAATTAGAATAAAAGGGACAAAAAACAATCTTTCCAGACAATCAGATGTTTCCTTAGTACCATGAAAGCAATGCATTTCAATATTAAACATAGATTTCTATCCATACAAACAGTGAATTTTAAGCCACATAGAAAATTTTTGTAATAAACTTGATAAAACACCCCATCAATGAAGAGCCTTTTGAAACTGCGTTTATAAATTAGATACCTGTAATGAGAACCCAAAAAACTATGTATTCAGTATCTGTAAGTAATCAAAAATAGGGATTTGCAAGGAATGATTTTAGACAAAACAGATGAGTTCTGTGCGTCAACTAGGTGTTTTATGATTCAAAAAAAAGGTAAAAACCCAACCACCGTTTCCACTTAGGGTTTCAACCCCAGATAATTGCAGAAGTAAAAGGATACAAATTCTGAATATATGGCAGCGCGATGTGTAAGATTTGGGGTTTGCGTAAAATATTATAACACACCTGGGCTTCCAAAACTTTGCCAAAGCGACTGAAGGAGCTCTCCAACTCTCTGTCAGAGGTGTCCCATGAAAGACCCCCAACAAACACACGATAGTCCTCCTTCCCAGGCATTGCTTCTCTGATACCAGAAAACAAACTTAAAAATAAAAATACAAAACACAAAAAACACCTAGACGAAACTCTTGCACAAGATTGAACAGCCAACCAGTAAACGAATTTTACTTACAATTTCCTCGGCTCTTCTGGAGGCCAAATCCCATAGCTGTGCCTCGTACCTATTTCGGCTGTGCCATCTGTGGAAACAGAGACAAGGAGTTGCAATTATTATTATTATTGTTGCCTGATGAAATCGAATTCAATGCCAGTATAGACGCAAGAAAACTCTCGATCATCCGCCTTTGTTTGAAGTAGAAGAAGAAATGCACACTATGATTTGAAGCTGAAATCTGAAATCTTACGATAGATTTGATCATTATTGCTAAATATCACTGACTCAGGCATTTACGACACACTCATGGGCAGATTTGATAGGATTTGATAGAGGATTTCATATTAAATGCCAATTATTTTACTCAATGGATGACTGAAAACGTAAACAACTGTCCATCTTCCGTTGGAAAATCCCGTGACTGAAAACCAGGAACAACTATGTAGTTTTCCGGCTGTGAGACATGTATAGTGGTGAAGTGACTGAAAACTAGGAACAACTATGTAGTTTTCCGGGGTGTGAGACAGGTATGCCGGGCTTTTGTGGATTGGCGAGTCCACAATAAGAAGCCTATCGGCTAATTAAGCTTTCCAACTGCATACATCAAATATAATAACAACATTATCCATTTTTTAATTATATTGCAGTTATATCTTTATCTCTTACGTCTTATCATTAGTATTAAGGTTTTTTTTAATTATATTGCAGTTATATCTCTATCTGTTACATCTTATCATTAGTATTAAGCTTTTCAACCGCATACATGTTATTTAATTTCGCTGTTTGCCTGGCTAACTTCACGGATCAATGGCGTGCAATGCTTTTGAGGGGATGCAAGACGATCAGAATGATCTGATCCATTCATCCCGAAAATGTGTGGAAACCCTAGGTCACCCTTTGTCTGTCGCGCCTGCTTCACTAGTTGAAACATGAGCAGCAAACTAGTCTTCTGCTTACCTGTGCGGCTTAACCTGTGCTTCAAAACGCCAAGCCATTTTTGCTTTAATTTCTCAATTTGTGGAAATAGTACCCGAAAATGCGTGGAAACCCTAGGTCGCCCTTTGTCTGTCGCGCCTGCTTCACTAGTTGAAACATGAGCAGCAAAATATTCTTCTGCTTACCTGTGCGGTTTAACCTGTGCTTCAAAACGCCAAGCCATTTTTGCTTTAATTTCTCAATTCGTGGAAATAGTACTGTTAGCAACAGCAATTCCCCACTTCGTTACCACCAGCTTTAACATATCTTCAGCTGCGCTGCAAAAGTGTTGAAAACGCGAGCGAGAATCCGAGAGGACAATCATAACAAAATCCCATTTACGAACTTGATCTCAAGTGAAAATTAAATCTATTCAGCATGAAAAAATTGACAAAAATTGATTTGCCCAACTTTAAAAAGAAACAGAAAATTCAAGATGATGAATCTTGGAACAGGGTATCCAAGGTAAAGCGTAAACAGCAACTGGTATGAGAAAGGCCCGAGGAAAATATCAAAGGAATGCGCACAACTTTATCTTAGAAAATACATTGTTTAAAGACAAAACACAGGCTGGAAGACCAAGAAACTCTAGATTTAAGATTTATTTTTAAGACAGGGAACGTACAACCAGAATCATCTCAGAAAGAATGAAATACGAACAGAGAAATGCAAAATAGGTAATAGTAAATCAAGTATGCGTGTCAAGGAAAGTAGATTGATCAGACAAAATAAATCAGAACATGCGGCTGAGAAAGGAAAGCTTCACCCTTTAAAATCATGGTCCTCATTGCTTCAATTGGGATGTTAATATTGTGAAAAAGAAAAAAAAAAGTGTATATTTCAAAAATTACACTGTGAATGTTTAACAACACTCCTCAAATGTCAAGATAATCAAGGGCTACCCACTCACACTGGTAAGATTTTGGTTTGATCCATCTTCTTTACCTTTATCTGTCTTTTCCCAACACAGGACAGAAAGGGAAGATCCATGCATCCATTCAATAACAGATTCATATGAAACATAACCTAATTACTTTGAAAAGAAGGCCCTGAATCTCTATCAATTAGAATGCACTACAGATATGTGGAGGAGGAAACTAAAGTTTCAAAAATATCCTGAAATGTAAATGAATAACTTGCATACAGTCCATCTTCAATCCAGTGTTCCAAACTAACTAAACCATCAAATACTACATAGAGGCGCTTCTAATGCAGAGTACACCTTTGTATAATAAAGGGTACCATCCATACAAAATATACGATAAAAGTAATAAAGAGTTGACCTTAATCATGGCAGCATTCAAGCATTTCTAGAAGTTCAAGAGGAGGATTCAGAGACAGAAACATGTTTACCTGATTGAAAACAATACTTCCTGTATAGAAAACCTGATTAATAATTCACCATACCCAACTCTTTTAGGTAGCAAGTATGCTTTGTGGGAAACAAGCATCCCTACAATTTATCATACCTAACTCTTTTAGGCAAAAGGGTATGGTCTATGAGAAACAAGCATCCCCAATTACGAAGTGAAATGCTAATTTAACTTCAGGTGAGGCTGCTTATAATGGTCGGAAAATTGCTGCATTAAACAGGAGTGGCTCCTTTATAAGACTAGAGACAGTAAAAAGACATTTGAACTTTACAAAATGAATAAAATTTGGTGGACAGTCAACACATAGTGCTCTCCACTTGGACAGTAGTTAGAAGTAACAATCCACAAGTGCAACAAAATTTAAAATTTGAATTCAAGAATTAAAGAACAGTAAGTCAAGCAAGAACAACCAACATGCTTTAAGTTCATAAATGGGATTTGAATGGAAAAACTGCTGTAATCATCTTCCTTGGGGATTGATCAGCTGCGAAAATACAGCATTTGTAATGCAAGGGAATCTCATCAATTCGATTGGTGCTATTTTCATCTGGATCACTCAGCCTTGCAGTCTCCTGAAGTTGAAGGGCATACACCAAATTCCATAGCACATCTCCCATGGAAGGCCTGTCAATACCTTGATCTGCCAAGCACTTTTCAGCTGTGTCTCCAAATTTTCTAAGAGAGTTAGAATTGATTGTTCCAACAAGCTGAGGATCAATTATTTGGTCAAGCATGCCTCTTTTGTGCCAATGCATAGACCACTCTGCTATATTTACTTGGTCCCTTGGCAGCACAGGATTGATGGCTGGCATAGCACATAGTACCTCCATTAGAACTACTCCAAAAGAATAGGCATCAGATTTCTCGGTCAATTACTGCCTTCTAAAGTACTCAGGATCAAGGTATCCAAAGCTACCCTTGACAACAGTAATCACATGGGTTTGGCCCAGAGTAGGTCCAGTCTTTGAAAGCCCAAAATCTCCTACCCTAGCGACAAGATTTTCATCTAACAAAATGTTTGTCATCTTCACATCACGATGAATGATACCCTGATCTGCTCCAGTGTGAAGGTGATGAAGACCCCTTGCAGACCCTATGCATATATCAAGCCTTTGTTTACATGACAACGTAGGAAGATCAAACCCACATAAATGACTCTCCTAAAAGGTCCATTTGCCATATATTCATACACCAAAATAATCTCACAACGCTCCTCACAAAACCCAATAAGAGAAACAAGATGACGATGACGAAGCTTAGACAGCATTTCAATTTCAGTCCGGAATTCAGCAATCCCTTGTTCTGATCTTCGATTACCTCCTTTGACAGCAACTTTGGTACCATCCTCAAGAACACCTTAAATACCTTACCAAACCCACCTATACCCAGGATTAACTTCTCATCAAAGTTATTAGTAGCTTCTTGTATCTCTACAAATGTGAAGTGGCGACCAAGACTTGAAGGTTTAGAAGAACCATGGCTCCCTGTGGATTGTTTGCTTTCTTTGCTTCCTATTGTCTCTGAATTTTCACCATGTAGAGGGAGAGGCAACCAAGTTGTAGATGTGTTTTTCGCATGAGATTTTCAACGCTTAAAGAGCATGTAGATTATTGTTAGCAACCTCAGAGCTGCAAAAGCTCTTGCAACAGACCCAACTATTCGACCAACCTTGTTAGTCTCTTTTGCTATCTTAGAGCCATTTGGAGAAAAAGATCCAGCAAGACTCTTGTCAGAGTTGCTCATCTTCATAATCTCCAGCCCATTAAATATGGCATTGTAATATGAATCATATGTCACAGGTTCAATTGTCTCTATAAAGAGGCTCTGACAGGGAAGTTGTTTCCTTTGAGATATCAAAGTCCTGGATTGCAATGTCACTGTTAATGTATACATTGAAGTAAAACTGGTTAAGTGCTTTGCTCACAAAATCAAATAAATGCATGCGAATGAAATATTCATAATTGGGATCCACTGAAAAATTCCAAGAGATATTGAATTGAGGATATACTGTGCCCGGATTAGCCAGTTCCTGAAGTGTGGCATAGACCATTCGAGGAGCAATTTCTTGG
>VDFB02151431.1:0-17297 GCA_007258455.2 Sequoia sempervirens
GATACTCTGAATGTTGAACTTGTATGTTCTACTAGCATATAATTGTTGTGATATATCATTCCATATAACTTGAGTGTAGATTACTTCCCTAATTACTGAGGACAAATTAGGCATGGTGCATGAATCTTTTGAGTAACTGAAGGAACAAATCTAATTTATTTATATCAAATAAATGCTTTTGATAATTTGCTGACAAGATAAAGCTTATACAAAAACACAAAAAGAAATTGATGAAAACTAGTGTAATGCTAGAAAATGTAGAAGCCTCACTAATTCTCATGACTGCAGTGGTACAAAATTTGCAACATTATAATTCCTTATCCTGTCACTCCAATACCTGCAATGTACACTAACTAAAGCACAAGAATTGGGTTTATTTGAATCCATAACACTCTAGAAATGAATCAATAATATCATCTTGTTAACATATAAAAAAAATAAGTGTGCCCAAAAACAAGATACAATTTCAGGAATTCCAACATTACACTCAAGTTATAATCATATTTGCAAAATGGACAAGTCATTTACACCAAATGAGAGAATGTACACATGCCATCACAATATAATATATTTAAATTTTAAACATTATTTTTGACCATACAAATAACCAAAAGGCTAAAAGCTTTGATGCACATCCCAGCAGCTACAATCAGCAAAACAAAATTTATTCTAGAGTTATTTATTAAGAGAAAATCTAACACACTACATGGATACAGATAATCAATTAGTAATGATGTGTAAATTGTATTGCCCTATGCTAATTTTATTACTTTTGCATTATTTGTTTGTGGTTCTTGATAATATCTATATCCTTATCTCTCAGAGGGCAGGAATTTAAATGATTGAGAAGTGAGAATGGTTCTGGATTACATTTGGGTTTGTTTAGCATATTTTCTTATTTGTTAACCAATATTACCATAACCTGAGATGGATTGGTGGTTGTAGAATTTTCTTAGTGGGTTGACCACATATTATGCTATGTAGTTCTATGGAGGTTTGTACTGTATTCTTAGGAACCCATCCGAGTAATGGCTAGATAGGGTTTTTTGTTGCAGTTGTTTTTTTTAAGGGTAATCATTGATGAAAGCTGAAGTGGGTTTGATTTATGTAGCCATCAATTAATTCATTTTTCTAATACCATTGACTTAAGAGGGTTCTATATTGTGACTTATATGGTTTTACTTTTAGATCATTAGTAATTTTTTTGAAACCAATGAAGATAGAGAAAATTTCGTATAACTCAAGAAAGAATTTGAGAACAAGGAAAAAAGGCATTCAATTAAGCTTAAGGAGTGGAGTTTCTTAGAGAGCAGTAAGATGAAATTGATACTTCCTAACTTAACTGATGTAGACTTGACAATAGCTTGTGTTCCTCCACCTTGTGTTCCTTGTGCTAAAGCTACTTTACCTATTAAAATGAAAATTATGGCCAAGATCCTAATACTGAGCACATTTAGGTTTTAATATCAGGGTATCCTTTACCTAAAAAATTTTCCACTTTCCCCTCCACTATTGGTTTTAGCTCCTCCAAACTCTTCCTCACTGGTTTTGACCTTTCACTTCTATGATTTGGTGAGTTGTAGCCTAAAAATAAGGTTTTGACTAGGGGCTTAGAGTATCTTTATTAAAATGAAAATGTCTGGCGGTAAATATGGCGCCCATTATGCAATAAAAAATTGATTTGGAATATTAATAATATAATATAAATATAGTATTATATTATAATATAATATAATATATTATTAATATTATATTATATTATATTATTATATAATATAAATAATATAATATAATATAATATAATATAATAATATTATATATATGATAGATAATTTGTGAATCAACTTCGTCCACGAAGAAGGGAGCTATAAATAATAAGTAATGAAACTCTGAATTTCTTTGAGAGTTTGATCCTGGCTCAAGATTAATGTTGGTGGCATGCTTGACACATGCAAGTTGGACAGGAAGTGGTGTTTCCAATGGTGAATGGGTGAGTAATGCGTAAGAACCTACCCTTGGGAGGGGAAAAAGCTTAGGTAGGGGTCCCATGAGGGGGGCTTAAGCTCTATGGATTATAATCAATTTCGAAAGAAAAAAGAATAGAGGAGTAATAGTCATTTGTTTAGTCATTTTTATTTGTCTAATATTAGTCATTTATTTAGTCATTTAGTTGTGATTTTACCCAATGACCAAATTCGTCACTTATAAATGACCAAATTCGTCACTTATAAATGACCAAATTAGTCATTTATTTTCCAAATTCTACTAGTGAGATAAGTTCAGCCCTAATTGGTTGGGACCTTATATAGTTGATACCAATTATGGGTCTGGTGCTTATCTTTTAACATAATTTGATAGAACACCCCTTAGGGAACCCCATTAATTCCACACATTTTCATCAATATTATCTTTAACCCCCTTTGAATAGTATGGTTGATATAGTAGCATTGTTTAAAGTTATTTGATGTTATTCTAAATAACTTTCACATTGCTTCGTTCTTGACAACTAAATTTGTGTTTTTCTTGAACACTAAGGTAATTATTTAAAATTATTTTATAATTTCTTTAGGCTTCATACTATTCACATTACTATTGTGTTAAGTTAAATCCTTAGCAGTGTATTTCATTTAACATATTCTTTTCTCATTAGCAGTGTAATCCTGTCTGCTCGGCATGTTTTTCTCTCACTCGTCACTCTCCAACTACATGAAGGTAAAATGAATAGTAAGTGACAAGTTACTTTCTTCTCTTTCTTTTAATTACTTTTCATCTGTTTTTACTTTTACACATTCACATATGGTTATCATCTTTTCAAGAACTCATAACATAGATATTATTCAAATAAACATAACAAGAGCTATGGTAATCCATTTTTGATGCTATTTGATGTGTTGGAATTGTGATTATGCACTTGACATCATCATTTGTCTATCATTATGTGGCATGGTACTTGGAAATTCCCAACAATATGATGTTTCTTATTTGACATGGCTAGATTGCTACCTTGATTCCACCTTCGTAAAGCAAGAGGAATTAAGGGGTGGAATACATCTACCCTCGAATTGGATTCCTAAGAGTTAGAGAAAAGGATTTTTGGGAAATTAATGAATGTGTGTTGTAGGATGTAGTTCCTAATGTTGCGGTTGTATAGATAACTACACCGGGGGTTTCATTCTCTCATATTTTGAATGAGTATCCTTTTATGTAATAAAGTGCATTGTTTTGATTCCTTTAGCTTACATATGCACATACAGTCATATGGGCACTAAAGTGGGGGCTAAATGTGTCATAGAAAATTGGACCCACTTTTGAGTCCCTTTACATCATTTACCCTTCAAAACAACATTTATAGGCCCCTTAGACCCATTAATTTTGATCTATAGGCCCGTTTTACTTGAGAAATGACATAAAACCCGACAAACAACATTTAATTATCTCATAGGTACCTGAAAACCCACCTTCAAATAGTAGTAGTGGGACCCATTTGCCACCTTGGGTGAATGAGTTCTCTTTGGTGGGACCCGTTCACTAAGGGTGGTGAATAAGTCCCCTTTGAGGGAAAATTCAAATTTAAGTGGGAATTTAATCAATTTAACTTTAATTTCCAGTGAATGTTAGCCTCTTAGGTCAAACTAACAAGAAAATAAGGTGTTTTTGCTTATAAATACTCATTTCAAGTGATTTCACACATCTTTTTATCATATTTTCTTATCTTTTTATCATTCCTCAAGAACAATTCATAAAGTTAAGTCTTCAACAACAAGTTTCATTTGCAAAAGTTGAAGTTTTAGGGCAACAAACTAGGATTTTTGCAAGTCTTGAAGCTCACTTCTCTTGTCAAGATATAACATTGCAAAAGGTTGATGATGGATGTCTATGGCGAATCATGAAGAAATTTAGGGTGAAGAGGTGCAACTAGCCACCAAATCACACCTAAGGACTTGGTTTGCTATTGATTCCATCTTCCATTTTCACTCTATCTTTAGATTAAGGTTTGCATCTTGTTTATTTATCATTTGCATGTCATTTCATTCATATTTTTCATGTGTTGTAAGGTTTCTAGGGTTGAGATCTTGCATCATATAAATAATTCTTGTATGTTTTATTCTAGAGCAATAGAATAGGATCTTTGTCACATCTTAGCTTTTCCTAGTCTTTAACACATCTAAGGCTAGGTTTTATGCAGATTTTTCTTTGTTCAAGGTTTAATTACCCAACTAGGGGTTTGACTAAGGAAAACCCCCCATTAGATAAACAATTTTGAGCTATTTTGCGAGAATTTTTTGAGATCCCGAATCAGGTTTTCGTAAAAAAATGTTGTGCAGGTGTCAAGGTGCAGGACAAAACTTTGAAATTGCAGAAATCTGAAAATGGACTGATTTGCCATACATGGTGAATGAGGCCCTCCTAAGGTGCATATTTGAGCTAGATGCATATCTAGGTTCCCAACTATTAGAAAACAACTTCTGTGAAGAAAAGTCCTAATCTGGGACTGATTTTCCCAAGGTGGCAAATGAGTCCCAGTCAGCGCAAATTCAAGTTTCATCTATTTTCCAAATTGTTTTCTAGTCTTCTCTAGTTTACCAAGTGCACTCATTTTGAGAAGCAGCCTTCTGTTTAGTTTAATCTGCATTTTTATTCATTCTTTAAAGCTTCTTTGAAAACAACACTGTGTTTTCAAACATACCATAGATCTTGGTTTTTCATTCATAATCTGTTATATAGTTCACTCAATTGCATTTAGTTTACTTCATTTAGCTTAGACAACATCCTACATAACATAATTTGAATGAACCCTTAGCATTTTTGGGCCCTATCTATCTCCTTTTAGGTGAAAAACCCTAGAAGAGCTAGAGAAGTCCATAGGAAACCCAAAAATCTATGGTTCACTTCTTCTTGTTGAATCTATGCATATGCATTTTTGGTGGCCTCTAATATCTCTTGCTAAATTTTCTTGTTGTTTTCTAGGTTTTGCATCATTGGTTTATCCACCCTTTTATTTGAGTGGAGCTCCCTAGGATGAATTTGTGTTATATTTCTATTTTGTTCTGTAGTGGTTGAGAAAGTGATCTCTAATAAATATTTATCTTTTCTTGTTCCCTTCTTTGTAAATGATGTGACCTAGATATGTACAAAATTCTACAACAAAGATGATTTTATACAATTATTCACCAACCCATGTACTTTCAATAATCTAAGTAGAGTTGTAGGAAATCATCTATGAACTCTTTAAATGCAATTTATCATGATGTAGCTAAAGACTTTTGAAGCATTATTTAATCTAAAGGACATGACTATATACCTGAATGATCCAAATTTAGTGGTGAAAGTGGTCTTACTCTAGTCTTCTTCTTTTATTTTTACTTGGTGGTAACTAGAAAACCCATCAGTGAGAATAGATTTCTCTTCCTACCATTGATTCCAAAATTTATTCAATGAATTACATATAGAATGGAACATGGTTTTAGGATTTATTGAGTTCTCAAAAGTCCAAATAAATATTTATCTCTAGTTTTCTTATTATGTACTACCATTGGGGTAAGTGCAAAAAGATGGGGGACCAAAAAAGGGTTTGTGTCTTAAGTGGCCACTTTCTTTTGACATCAAGAAAGACTAACCATAGATGAGAAATTGAAGATAGTTATACTCAAAATTTGAAGATGAAATTAAAAAAAGAGTCGGTGCTTTGAATCTAATTTCTAAACGGATATTTTTTTGAAAATAATAGAGATTAATTCAAAAAGGGGGACCACACAAAGTGGTCCTATTTTTTTAAAATATAGCATAGTATCTAGTGTGCTCCCATTAAATGTTAACTTTTTTTAGTATTTCAAAATTCTCTTTATTGAGAAATTAGCTAACACCATGTACTTTATGCCCAACTTTCAGCTAATTTTTTAATGAATATATGATTTTTAACTAATTTTCAAAGTTGAAACATCCTAGAAAAAGAAAATTGAGTGTGCTCCCCCCTAATTTATTTGAAAATGGATCAAAAATCATTTTTTTAAATGTGTAGAATGGATTCTAATTTCTAAAAATGTAATTTATTGAAAATTTTGATGAGCGGTAAAAAAAAATGAAGTTAAAAATACCACACATTTTTTTGACAAAAAAACAGATATGCTAATAAAATAAACTAAAGATGACAACCTTAATGTACTCAAAAAATGAAAAAAAAATTAAAAATATAAGAGAGAGCTTAACACTATTACAGTATTTTTTTGACTTGATATTGAAACACATGAAAACCTAATAGGGAGGATGCTCAAGATTGTGTCAATTTTCTTACTATTTGCAAAATTACATCTTTGGATGTTCAAAAGTTTCTCCAAACCTTTGGGTTGGAAGCCCAAGGTAAATCCAAGCAAAAGTCTTGGAAATTTACAAAGAAAACAATAACATGAGTTATTATAACACACTCATGTTATGTGAATGCATTCACATAACAAGAGCACATTATAACATGCTCGTGTTATTGTTTTCCTTGAAAATTCATCTCTCCCCCACATTCTCTCTCTCTAACTCTCTATCAACTCTTCCCCCTCTCCCCTCTCTAAGAATCTCCCTCTCTACCTCTCCCTTCCTCTCTCCTTAACCTACTCTCTCTATTCTTTTTCCCCCTCTCTTGTATCTCTCTCTCTCCCCTCTCAGTCGTTAACTCTAACTTTTTCAATTAGGTGTTGTTTGTTTTGAAATTATGTGATAGAGTATTCTATCTTACATAGAATAATAAAGGTATTCTCTATCATTTGAGTTTTTGGTGGATAAATATCAACAAATAGGATTATTGTTGAATATAATTGTGGCTAATCTTTTGTTGTGTTTACAAGAGTCCAAAATAGTTAAAAACATTATGATTGGAAGAAAAACCAATTAGTTTGCAACTTTATTTATTCTTCCTTCTTATGACGAATGTTGAGATTAAAATATTTGATGTAACTAGAGCACCTTTGATGTTGATCATTATACAAAATTTCTTATATTTATAAAAATTGAAGATTCTTATGATCTATGTGAATAATAATATCTTTCCCCAAGATATAGTAATTCCATTATTTGCAAGCTTGAATAATGGACGTAATTCCTTTTCATAACTAGAGTGTCCATACACATCATTAGATAAAATCTCACTACATTTTAGGAAATTAGATGACCACATTGAATCAAAAGTACTCCAAGCCCATATTTGGAGGCATCAACCTCAATCTAAAATAATTATTTCAAATCAATAAGAACTATTTTAGGTCTTAAATAAGGTCTCTACTTTAATTGTGTGAATATTTGTTATAGTCTCTCTATCCAAGGGAATTTTTCTTTCACTCTCACCTAAATGCTCAGTTCATAGGTCATGCCAAGTGTGATAATCCTAATTACACAAACTCTAGTAAAAGTTGGATGATCCTAAAATTCTATAATGTTCTATGATACTTTTATGAGGTGGCCAATCTCTAATTGTCTCTATGTTTTTAGGGTCCACATAAACACTATCCTTGTTCATAATGTATCTAAGGCACTAAATCCTTACATACTAAAGGAATAATTTTCTAAATTGTTATCATAGATCCCATGTTATTGTAGAGTTAAAAGTATCTATTGAACATGATGT
Source organism: Sequoia sempervirens (assembly GCA_007258455.2). NCBI lineage: Eukaryota > Viridiplantae > Streptophyta > Pinopsida > Cupressales > Cupressaceae > Sequoia > Sequoia sempervirens. The sequence continues at coordinate 7,610 of VDFB02151431.1, forward strand.
GGATGTTCCTCCTATGTATTGATTAATATGAGTATGCAATCTAAATAGAAATCAACAAATAAAATAATGAGAGGCTTGAGTGCATCATTCATCACTCACATGAACATGACGAGTGTATAAGTCAATCCAAAGAGAAAGGATAGCCATTTGAAAAATCCATTTGTATTTGTAGGTATTATTTCATACATATAATGACTCGTTGGTAACTTGGTAGTACCCAAACTCTAGCAAAAATATTAACCCCCTTAATTTGATCCAAGAGTTCATTAATGCAAGGAGTTTGATACCTATTCATTATAGTGATCTTGTTAAAATCTTAATAGTTAATAAAGAGGACTCAATTTCCATACTTCTTCTTAGAAAGACTAATTAAGTTTTCATAGGGTGAGGCACTTGATCAAATGTGCCCCATTTGAATCAATTTATAAATCTATCATTTGTTTTCCTCATTCTTTAAGATTCATCTCCTATATCTAGTGGCCCATTTAGTAATCGTTTCCTTAGAATGAGATCAATCAAATTTTGTATGTGATAGTGTAGGGTTTCCCTTGTTAGTGAGGTGAATACATGTTGATATTGTTTAATACTATCTATTCCATCTATTTTTTTGTGTATTCATAATGGTCTTTTTGGCATGGGCAGTTACTATAATTTATCTTACCTCCATAGATCATAATAGTAACAATATATAAATTCTCTAATTTTTGAGAAATAACATGTTGAAATAATTTTTAAACAATCAAAGTTATAATATTTTGAAATTGCCTCTACTATCTGATACTTATATTCACCCAACTTATCTATCTAGGTAAATATTTTACCCTTAGCTCACACATCCCATAGAATGTCATTGTGGGTGCAATGTTGTCTATAGGTTCAATATCTTAAAAAAATAGTAGATATCAAGAGCTTTTGTTTCTTTCAATGTTAAGACAAGTGAAATTGGTGAAATTTGGTGGTGGTGTGAGTTAGGGTCCCAGCGTATATGATTTATGAAATAGGGTTGATGGATAGTGTTCAAGGTTGAGGGTATAGGGTTAATTGTATAGGATATTAGACATAGAGTTTAGGGTACTAGGTTTATGGTTAATGGTATACGACATAGGGTTTAGGGTTTAGGGTATACGATTAAGGGTATAGGGTTTAGAATTTATAATTGAGGGTATTTGATATAGGGTATATGCTATAGGGTTTAGGGTTGAGGGTATAAGGTATAGGGTTTAGGGTTGAAGGTATAGGATTTAAGGTTTAGGGTATAAGGTTAAGGGTATAGGGTTGAGGGTATAGGGTTCAGGATTGAGGGTGTTGGGTACATAGGGTCTAGGGTATAGGGTTTATGGCTGAGGGTATAAGGTATATGATCAAAGGCATATGGTTTATGATGGAGGGTATAAGGTTGAGGGTGCAGGGTTGAGAGTATAAGGTATATGGTTTAGGGTTGAGGGTATAGGGTTTATCTTATAGGTTTTAGGATATACTATTGAGGGTAGAAGGTTCTGTTGGATCTCAGTTGTGATCACATGGTTTGTCCTTGATGAAAAAATCCCTTTCAGTTGATTCTTCTTGTTGATAGTTTCAGATTGGTTTCTCATGCTTTATCTTGGTACAACTTTGTCTATATGGTTTACATGTCTTGGCATTCAGTGGACAGTTTACATTCAGAATTTTAATATCTTATGGTACTGATCAGTTTGAGCTTCGTGCAGTCACAAGTTATCTTATTTGTACATTGTTTCGGTGACAAGAAAGAACATATCGGTGTGAGAATGCTTGGGTCTCCCCAATCAATTTCTCTGATAAACGTCTGTGTTACCTATCGAAAAGATGTTTCTGTTGTCATAACGATTTGATTTTACATACAGGCAGCTTTCAGCGTGACATTGATCATGGTCTTGGCGATAGAAGAAAAGCCTATCGGCATGAGTATCTTTCACCGCTGAGAGGTCTAACCGAATGAGTTGGGTCTCACTGACTAATTCATGAGATTGGCATAAGAAATCCCTATCGGAATGTTGTTTCATCGAGTGCTTTGTATCTTGGCGACTAGCACACTAAAGATTCACTTCGGCCAGACATGTTACTTCGATATGTGGTCACAGCGAAATTGGTATGTCACACCGATCGAAGATTAAATGGAAACACATCGGCAAGATTTTAAGGCTTCTGTGAAGGGTTATAATGAATGTGCAATGTCACATCGACTGGTGGTGGATGGGAGTATTGGTGAAACACAGTGCAATCTCTATAGTGTCTCCCCGACCGGCAATAAAGGGTGCTCATCAACAAGAGGTTTTTCTTCGTTGTAACATCTTGGAAAACTCACTTTGACTCACCGACCAAAGGAAAAGGAACATATCGGTAGGAGTGTTGTATTCAGTATGTGGTCTCACCGAAGACATATTGTCTCAGCGACTCAGAATGGATAAAGTCATTTCAGTGAGAGAATTGTTGTGTCTTGCCGATCGCTGATAATGAAATACATTTTGGTAAGACTCATGAGTTTCGATGTAGAGTCTCAGTGAACCCATCAAGTCTTGGCGACAAATTTTAATGAATGAATTTTGGCGAGAGGTTGGTATTATCTCAGTGACTAAGAGTGGATAAAGTTTTTCGGCCAAACATAAAGTAATCTCCAAGAGGTCTCCCTAACATTGATATGTCTCGACAATGCATAAATAAAAAGGAACATTTTAGTATGACTCATGAGCATCGAAGAAAGGTCTTGGCAAGTTTGATTTGTTACACCGACTGACATCATAAAGGGAGCCATTTCGGTAAGAGCTAGGGTTTTCAGCGAGAGGTCTCAGCGAGTGACCTTCGGTCTCGCTGATGGAACACAAAAGGTTTTTGTCGACATAAGTTCTGACTTGTCTCAGCAACACACAAGATGATAGGTGACTTTCGGTATAACGAAGTTATCTATATGAGGTCTCCCTGAAAGTGATATGTCATGGCAAATGGAATGATCACGTGAGCTTTTGGTAAAGACACTAGATGGTCTACAAGATGTCACTCTGACTGCACATTGTCTTGGCAAAGGCAGATGAAGGATACATCTCGGCGAGAGTGTGTTTTTGTCACAACGACAAACAGAGGGATGACTGACTACGATAAAGTTTCCTTCGGCATAGGTGTTGAATTGTCACGGTGACAAGGTTGATCACGAGAGCTCTCGGCAAAACAAAGACTTGTCTACAAGAGGTCTCCCTGATAATGGTATGCTATAGCGACATACAAGTGGATGAATACTTTTGGAAAGACATGGTGTGCTCTATAGGAGGTCTCCCCGATATCATAATGTTATAGCAAAGCACATAAAACAAAGGGTCTCTGTCGGTATGAAAATTGAATTCTCTTGGTGATCTAAGGTGTGTTCAGGTTGTTTCGGTATGACATGATATGATCTAAAAGATTTCTCCCTGATGGTTTGAAGTTATAGCGACATATACATGATGGATGGACTCGTCAGTAAGAAAAACCTTATGTCACAGCGACACATAAGAAACAAAAGGGCTTTCGGTGAAACTTGATGTGATTTGTGAGAGGACTTGCCGACTTCACTGGGTCATGGTGAAAGCAATTAAGGAAAAAGAAATGCAGCTCGCATAAGGTCTTAGTGAATCACAAAGAACACGTGGCGACTGTTGTCTCAGCAAATGATTTTCGAAGAACTCACACACAGTGGCCGGCATGGATTTTTCTAAGTATAGTTGCATGCAGACATCTTTGGTTGGTATCGAATCTCTGGCAAGATATTCTATGAGATTTTAGAGGTTATGATTTTTTGTTAGTGGGTAGACATGGCTTTGATGAAAATCTTCCAGTTACAATTTGAAATCTCTTGATTTAGCGCAGAAATTAAAAGCTCTATAGATAGGCGTGACTCTAATTTTTACCATCATCTACAGATCATTATGAATCGGCTCCATATTCTAATAATAGTAAGAGAGTTTTAGAATCTTGTGAAAAATTCTTTTTGAAGATTTCTTGATAACAGACATACTTGAAATGTATATAAAAACTAGTGTTGAAAATAGTGAGGAAGCTGCTAGCATATAATTCTGAGAGATAGTTATTTTGGCCATATCAAGAGATGTATTGGAAAACTCTGTAATACAAGAGTTGGATTCCTAGAGTATTAGAAGCAGAGTGTTCTGAACTTAACTGAAAATAGAGAGATCCTCTAATATATTATTTTTGTAATTCTGAAATTTGAGAAAGGGGTTGGTGCTCCTTGAGATTGGTGTCTCTAAATGAGGGGTTGGTGATCCTTGAGTTGGTGCTCAAAAATTAGCCTATAAGGCATTGTTAAAAGTGGTTTTTGAAGATTAAGCCAGTAAGGCAATTTAGGAGTGGTTTTTCTACCCCAAGAGGGTTTTCCACTTGACAAATCTTTTGTCTCTTTGTTCTTTTGTGTGCTCACTGCTTTTCTGTGTTGTTGTAGTTTTAGTTCACTATTGGGTTTAGTACTATTCTCAATTCTGTTTATGAATGCATTAATCAGAATAATATGGAGATCAAATCTGAGCTATGTTTTGAAAAATGCAAGATATCTCACTCAAATGATATTTTCATAAGTTGTCTAATAGATTGAGTTGATGTTGTCATATCTTTGTGCTTTCAAAAGTGATTACTCTACTCTACTGTACAAAGAAAAGGAAATCAAAATTAAAATCTTGATTGAAGTTGAGAAAAAGTTTATACATTGATTCACCCCCCCTCTTAGTGTCTGTCCATAACTCCAACAATTGGTATCAGAGTGTAGGGTCCTCTCATAGGTCTAAACCACCTAGGATTGTTCCTGGTTTCTTGGAGTACTTTGGTTAATATGGGAAAGAACAGAAGGAATAAGGGAAAAAGATGTTCTCAGCAAAATGCGATTCATCATGTTCAACCTGAATCTAGTATAAGGAATAACTAGGAAGAGTTCATAAATAGTGGCTCTAAAATGGTAGGGTATACTAGATCTGGAACTCCTCAGTTCGAAGAAACAAACTTTATTATATGGAAACATAGGATGGAAACATACTTACTTTCTTTAGGATCTGAAGTGTGGGCAGCAATTGAAAAGGGTTGTACTACATCTACAACCTCTCCTTCCACTCTTGAGGAGAAGAAAGCACTTGAATCCAATACTAGAGCTATAAATGCTATTCTTAATAACTTGCCAAATAAACTTATTACAAAAGTCATTCCTTACAGCAGTGCTAAGGAAGTTTGGGACAAGTTGATTGAAATGATTTAGAATAGTGAGTTACAAGAGGAGATATCTTTGGATACTGAAATAAGTTGTTAAACATCTGAGAGTGAAGAAGGTGTAAACCTTCATAGTTTTGAAAAGAAGGTGTAAACTTATTACAAAAGTCATTCCTTACAGCAGTGCTAAGGAAGTTTGGGACAAGTTGATTGAAATGATTTAGAATAGTGAGTTACAAGAGGAGATATCTTTGGATACTGAAATAAGTTGTTAAACATCTGAGAGTGAAGAAGGTGTAAACCTTCATAGTTTTGAAAAGAAGTCCAAGGGAGATCATTATTAGATATTTAAATGATCAAAAACTTGTGTAGAAGTAGATCAATCTTTGGGAGAAGTTAACTTTCTGACAGGAATATGATGAACTGATAAGTGAGTTGATTTGGAAGGTACTGAATTCCTATGTGCCTTAGATACCTATTAAAACTTAGAAGAGAAAATCAGCTTTTAATAGAATGGCTTTGTAAGAGCGAGTTTGGAATTCAAGTTAAAAGGCAAGGATGAATTGTAATAAACTAGAAAATGAGATTGATTCTTTAAAAATGTTTAGATAAGCTCTTGGTAAGAACTAACTCTTGGGATGATATGATATAAGTCGAAGAATTGAAATTGGAAGATATAAGAGGATTGCGGATGTTGTGAGGTTCTGGTTGGAGATTAAAAAGATTGTTTGTCTAAAACTTGAAGAAGAAGTAGTTGCTTTAAGAAAAGAGCTTGAAAGTATCCATACTCAATCACGGTAAAAATTCAGAGATTTGATCTATAGTAATAATATATTGAATGAGATGTTGTTGAGGAAAAAAGCATTCCTAAAAAGATCCTAGGAGTGGGATGTAAGGGTTGGACAAAATATATGAGAAAAATCTAAACATGAAGCAGTGTTTACTACGCCCGGATGGAAAAGTTTACATTAAGCAAACACCAGAATGAAGGTTGATCTTGCGTTCGTGTCTTGCATCAAAGGATAACATTGACACTAGAGACAATCTAAAAGGGTATTCATAGAGGGAAAAATGTCTTGAGATCTTCACATGTAGCATGATCATTCATTGAGGTATAATCGTTTACTCCAAGGATATTGTTATGTTTTACTTAATGACTATAGCCTACAAGGCAATTGATTACTTGGAATGGTCAAAATAAGTCATTCCTGTGTCCTAGTAGGGATGTGGTGCTTGGTACAATTCTTAACAATTTGGTCTTGAAAGGAAGTAGAATAAATACAAGTGATAATAATGTAGGGAACAATGCTGGAAATGTCTGTAGGAAGTCTTCTATTTCTCAGAACAATCACAAAGTCATTTGTTTCAGATGCAATAACATTGGACATAAAGTACAACAATGCAGATTCAATAGAAAGACAGGTACTTTAAGCAAACAAGTGAAAAAGTCTTCATTGGAGTGGAGAAGAAAAAGCAATCAAGATGACAAGAAGAGCAATAAAGATGCTTCTGAGAAAACTCCTTGTGCACTCCTTGCACAATTGTTTCCTTCCAGGTCTTGAGAAGAAGGAAAGACTCAGGGGGAGTCTATTATGGTAATATATTTTACCCCTATGGAGACTAGAATGAGGTATGACATCTTGCATTTGCTTCTGGTAGTATAAGATGTTAAGAAATGTTTTTGCTTGTTCTAGTGGTTGACAGTTTTCAGAAGTTTTTGAAATGACAATGCACTTTGCTTTTTAAATGAAATTTTTGGATGCTTGGGTTTTGGAAATAATGGTATGACCTTATGACATCTTTGAGCAGTATGGAGACATATAGATGAGTTCCTCAATATATTAAAAATTAGAAATCTTTTGTTTTGAAGGGATGTCGATGGATTTATCTTTGGAGATTAGTGATTAAAAAAACATGGTTGATGTTATGAGTTATTTCTGTGATGATATTATTTCGTATTGCATGAAGAAGCCGAGTTAAGATTGTGTGCTAAATGAAGATAGTTACAATGTCTTTTGCAAGTTGTTATGAAGGAATTGAGTGTTTTGGTCTTCTGAGTATGGTACAGTGATCTAAGTAGGTTGCTACAACAGTCTTGAGATCTGTGTATGTTCATGGGATATGCTCTGATGTTTGTGTTTCGATGAAGGAAGGTGACTGGTAGTATTAACCTCATCGTGTATGCCTGGGACTTATTTTTGAACTTTGAAATTGAGTGTTGTGTGTGAAAGTGAGTGCAAGTTATATATATGAAAGCTGCTTGAATTCATGTTTTGATAGAAACAAAAGGAGAGAGGTTTGGTGTGCTGCCTTGAAGATAGATTATTAGCATGATGTTATTAAGTTTTTGATTTCTCTGAAAATTTTTGTGCATTTGATGTGAGTAAAGTTGTGTTGTTACAGTATGATGTTCTATCTTGCCTTGGTGATGTGAAGTTATTCAATATGTCTGATGCACTATTGCTCTATTTGTAGTCAGTTATTATGGTATTTGGTTGGCTTCTCAGTTGTGTTTTCTAGCATTGCACATTCTTCTCCTCTATCCTTTGTCATTGAGGCAAAAAGGGGGAGAGTCATTTGTGTTTTTCTATCAAGGAAAAAGGGGGAGTTTGTTGGATCTCAGTTGTGATAATATGGTTTGTCCTTGATGACAAAATCCCTTTCAGTTGATTCTTCTTGTTGACAGTTTCAGATTGGTTTCTCATGCTTTATCTTGGTACAACATTGTCTATATGGTTTACATGTCTTGGCATTCAGTGGAAAGTTTACATTCAGAATTTTAATATCTTATGGTACTGATCAGTTTGAGCTTTGTGCAGTCACAGGTTATCTTATTTGTACATTGTTTCGGTGACAAGAAAGAACATATTGGTGTGAGAATGCTTGGGTCTCCATGATCCATTTCTCTAATAAATGTTTGTGTTGCCTATCGGAAAGATGTTTATGTTGTCATAAGGATTTGATTTTACATATAGGCAGCTTTCAGCGTAACATTGATTATGGTCTTGGTGACAGAAGAAAAGCCTATCAGCATGAGTATCTTTCACTATTGAGAGGTCTTACTGAATGATTCAGGTCTCACTGACTAATTCATTAGCTGGTTCATCAGCGTAATAAATCCCTATCAGCATGTTGTTTCATCGAGCACTTTGTGTCCTGGCGACTGGCACATTAAAGATTCACTTCGGCCAGACATGTTACTTTGGTATGTGGTCATAGCGAAATTGGTATGTCACACCAATCGGAGATTAAATAGAAACACATTGGCAAGAGTTTAAGGCTTCGGCGAAGGGTCATAACGAATGTGCAATGTCACACCGACTAGTGGTGGATGGGAGTATCGGTGAAACATAGTGCAATCTATATAGTGTCTCCCCGACCGACAAAGGGTGCTCATCGGCAAGAGGTTTTTCTTCGATGTAACGTCTTGGAAAACTCACTTTGTCTCACCGACTGAAGGAAAAGGAATATATAGGTAGTAGTGTTGTATTCGGTATGTGGTCTCACCGAAGACATATTGTCTCAGTGACTCAGAATGGATAAAGTCTTTTCGGTGAGAGAACTGTTGTGTCTTGCCAATTGCTAATAATGAAATACATTTCGGTAAGACTCATGAGTTTTGATGTAGAGTCTCAGCGAACCCATCAAGTCTTGGCAACAAAGTCTAATGAATGACTTTTGGCGAGAGGTTGGTATTATCTCAGTGAGTAAGAGTGGATAAAGTTTTTTGGCCAAACATAAAGTAATCTCCAAGAGGTCTCCCTGACATTGATATGTCTCGGTGATGCATAAATCAAAAGGAACATTTCAGTATGACTCATGAGCATCGAAGAAAGGTCTTGGCAAGTTCGATTTGTTACACCGACTGACATCATAAAGGGAGCCATTTCGGTAAGAGCTAGGGTTTTCAATGAGAGGTCTCGGTGAGTGACCTCCAATCTCGCCGATGGAACACAAAAGGTTTTTGTTGGCATAAGTTCTGACTTGTCTCAGGGACACACAAGATGATAGGTGAATTTTGGTATAACGAAGTTATCTATATGAGGTCTCCCCAAAAGAAATATGTCATGGCGACAAGAATGATCATGTGAGCTTTTGGTAAAGACACAAGATGCTCTACAAGATGTCACCCCAACTACACATTGTCTTGGCGAAGGCGGATGAAGGATACATCTTGGCGAGAGTGATTTTTTGTCATAGCAACAAACAGAGGGATGACTGATGGCGATAAAGTTTCCTTTGGCATAGGTGTTGAATTGTCACAGCAACAAGGTTGATCACAGGAGCTCTCGGCAAAACAAAGACTTGTCTACAAGAGGTCTCCTCAATAACGGTATGCTATAGCGACATACAAGTGGATGAAGACTTTCAGAAAGACATGGTGTGCTCTACAGGAGGTCTCCCCGATATCATAATGTTATAGCGAAGCACATAAAACAAAGGGTCTCTGTCGGTATGAAAATTGAATTCTCTTGGTGATCTAAGGTGTGTT
>VDFB02151432.1:0-19563 GCA_007258455.2 Sequoia sempervirens
TGTACAATTTTATTTATAATAGTGTCATTGTTCTAGAAAATTACTCATATTACTTATATGTAGGCTATATTATGGCATTAAAATAGAGAAAAACATGTATCTAAGAATTGATAGATTGATAATCTACCTAATACCTTTGAAATATTAGCCTTATAACTAAGGCTATATTAACATGAAAATTGAGTGATCCTTTTTTCTAAATTTTATGTCAACATATGGTAGCACCACAAAGACCTTCATTATCTAATTACCAAGGGGAAGGAAATAATAAGAAGGTGGAAACTTGCACTAGTAGAGATCAAATAGTGGTAGGAAAAGAAGATAAATCAAAATTTCAAATCAAAAGTACAGAGAATCAAACATTCCTACAAGAATTTGAGAGTAGAGTTAATTAATCTTAAAGATGAGGAATTTTGGTCTCAATTTTTTAACCTAATTTAGGCTTGAATTATATAGTAGGAATTTTCTATCAACTATAATAATCAATTGATGTACATAATGTGGGAAAACATAAACTTTAGGAATTCAAAAAATTGTCAAGCCCTAGATTTGTGCCTTAGACAAGTTTGATTCAAATCCATATTAGGGAAAACTTTAGTGGCCAATCTTCACCAATTGGCCAATAAATGAAATCGAGACTTCTAGAAATGGTAAATAGTACAAGCTACAAAGGAGATTATTAAATCACCAGGTTTTTACAAAAAAATAATTTCATCTTGATTAATCCACCTATGCATTATTTTTTAAAATAATAAATCAAATTGATTTGCCATGTAAATGATGCATCATTGGAACTGATTCGCCAATAGTTTATATTGTAATTAAAAATATTAATTATATTCACCAATAATATTATATTCCTACCATTAATTTTGGGGCAATATTGCCACTAATAATAAATTACCATTTAATTTTAGGGATATTTTAGCCTTGAAATAAGGATTTTATTTATTGCCATCGATTCATTTTTTAATCGAATGGTTGCAGGTTGATTTCGCGACCTATATACACGTGCCTTTTAAAAGGCATGTGCATATAGGTCGTGAAATCAAACTGCAACCATCAGATTAAAAATCTAATCAATGGTAACAATTTCACTTTTCATTTAGTCTTTTTTTTAAAGTGACATTTAAAAAAGTACTTAATCCATGTGCTGTTGTCCTCAGACCCCACGAGGGGGTGTTTCCCCCTCGACCCCCACAAGGGCGCTCTGCCCCCTTGGCCCCGCAAGGGGCGTTGCCCCTTGACTCCGCCAGTGGCTACTACCCCCAGACCCCTATATTACCAAAAAAAAAGACATATGGGGGAACTACGCCGACCAACTATGAAATTTTTTAAAGGAGAGATTCACCATTGTAATTAATATTTTTAGTGATTATTCGCTAGGATTTGCTACTGTGATTATTATTTGTACCAATTATTCATTAAGATTCACTAGGATTTTATAATTTTTTTAAATAATGTGCATAGATTCGCTAGGAAAATTAATAATTTTTTCATAAAAAAGGAAAGATTTATCCTGGAAAATTATAGCACTTAGCCAAGATTTGCCAAGATTTTACACCTTTGCCGAGGGGGGGTTTCTTAAAGTTATACCTGATCCATATTGAGCTCATCCATCATTACTTTGAAAATCCAAGGCTATTCTTTGACATAAAATAAGTTGAATTCTTAGAGGGGGCTATAGGGTAAATCATTGCATAAATTTCCTTGCTCATTAAAACCATTTTTCTTGAGAAGGGATTAGTGCATGAAAACACTTGGTTCTTGTATTTTGTAAGGAAAGTAGTTGATCTTGAGGATACACAACTAGATAGATATATTATACATTAAGGTTGGGGAAGTAAAATCGAGGTTTAGTTAAATAGGAAAATAGTAAATGAGGTTAAGAAAATTAAATGAGATTACAAAAAGAGAAGATGAGATAAAAATTAGAGAGAATTAGGTAAGAAGAAATAATATAGAGGAAAAGAATATGGAAGGAACATCCTTGAATAGAATGGAATGGGCTAATATAATATTGAAAAATCCAATATATATATAAATAAAGTCTTTAAAATGAAAACATCTGAACTATCAAGAGAAAATTATTATATAAGAAGAGATAGAAGATACTTTTTGTTTAAATAAGAATATTCAAAATAGATTTATGCATTTTAAGATAAATAAGAGAAAATGTAGTAGAAATGGTAGATTTAATAACTTGTATGTCTAAGTTGTGCAATCTATATTTATAGTAGTTTAAGGAAAAGAAAATATAGAAATATCAATAGGAACAAGATAAAAATTAAATTAACTAAAAGATAACTAGGTCACTATGAATCTTGACATGTAGCAAATGATAATAGCTAGTAGTATCTAGCTAGAATAAAATCTATGCTTAGAATTAGTATAAAAACTAGAGTAGAAGGGACAAGAGAATGTAATGTAAGAGAAAAAGATAAAGTATGATATTATTAGAAAGATTAGAATGGGTAATAGAAAGAGTAGAAAATAAAAATTTGAATATGTATATAAAAAATAGAAACAACAAATGAAGGAAATGTATTTGTTTGAAATAGATAATGATTGACAAGTAGATGAAGATGATATTCAAATTTGTGCAACCCTCTTATCAACCACAAGAGGACATGATGAACATTGTTAGGACTAGATGTTCTATTAACCTTGCAAGAACTTTAAAAATGGTAGTAATCCCAATGTTAGCTAGGACTATAATATCACTAATAATATTCTATGTGTATGTATCTAAAGAGCATGGAATACTTGTTGAACACCCGAAATAGTGAGAGGAGGGATGAATTAGTATTCTTTTAAACCACTTATTCATTTAGACATCAAATACTCATATCATATTCAATTCGTAGTAATGAAAGAAATCATTAAAATATCTAACATCATCACATAACACATGAACACTAGTAGTTTCACGTGGAAAATAAAAGAAGGTAAAAACCATAGTGAGGATTAGCTCACAATATATTATAATGAAATTATAATATATTACAGAAGTGCTCACTGTAGGTGGACTCATTGTCTATTAAGAAATAAAAGAGATAGAAGAGATTGTGGCTCACAACCAAATTTAAACTATTATAATTGCATTTAACAAATTTACATGAAAATACAGTTCCAATGAAGCTCAAAATATAGACTCAAAACTCTTCATACAGATCTACTATAACACTCTGCACTACTTTACATTTTCTCTATATATTCACACAATTCACATCCACAAACTCTTATTACATGTCATCACACATAAAATACCAAAGAATATCTTTCATATATATCCACGTCATCTACAACATCAATTAGGTCAACCTAATTAGATGTAATATACAAAATGTAGCTTGTTGGCTCAAGATCAATCCACAAACACTTTGCACCAAGATTCAAACCTTATAAAAATTGAAATAGGTTGGCATGGACCTAAAATAGAACCCACATAATAGATCGTAACATGTTCAATCTTTGCAATACACCAAAACCATTAGGTCAGCACCGAAAATGGCCTTATTACAAGATTTTCCAACTATACACACACATTCAAGAATGCAGACCTCAAAAAACTATGCCAACTAGAATATACACACATCTGACATCTGTCAACATATCCACAAAATGGAAAAGAAAAAAACCAATCTGTGGAGAAGTGTAGACTCATCAGCACATGTGTACTGAACTAGAAAACACCTATAACTACTGAGTTGAACTTATGTTACTCAGAACTCCAAAACCAGAAACCAAAATAAGATGAAACTCTGGAATTAGGTTCCTCTATCAACCAGCAAAATTTTAGAAGCACAAAGCAAAATCTTCATCAACAGACCAATGCAAACCCAAATACTAGATCTTATGTACATATAATCACCTGAATTGACACTTAGTCAATTGCCACAATTATTACCTTCACTGCATCAAAACTTCTTGAAAAATTATCTTTCACTATTATCTTCAAACATACTCAAGCCATCTAAACTAGTCAGTACAAGAGTTTCCATACCAGAATACAGTGTTGACATCAATGACAATAGTGCAATACATATATGTCTAACTTGTGCTAACCTCACATGCTCATGTTGCCAACAAGTGCATCAATGACATCTCCTTATTCTTCCAACAATCTCCCTCTTTGTCATTGATGGCAACATGTCAAAATTATCTCCAAAATTATTCTCACCCATTGGCATAAAGGGAAAAGGGCTCATACAATAGTCTTCATGACATACCATATCTCCCCCTAACAAATATTTTTATATATACATGCTAAAAACATGAACTAAATCCACCTAAGAGAGCTATACACCATAACTAGTTAAAGAAATTTGGACTGAAAAATACATTACACCATCGACATATGTACATTGGAGTTTGAAATAATAAACTGAAAATGCATAAAGATAATAGAAGTACTATCAATTGGAGGAGGTTGACTCTTGGAACTTCACAGAATGAACTTGCCACTCTTGTTTTCCTTCCTCCCAGATCCTGTTAGCTATGCCAAGCATTCTACACTGTGTCTCCAATTCCATTAGGCATTCTTCACCTTCTTCCAGAGTATTGGGTACTAGATTGATCTTTGTATCCTTCTCAGCACTATTCAAGGCACTAGAAACAAATGTCAACTTTGAGTTCACCAGATCCCTGAGGTCCCCAAACTGTATAATGATCTTTTCCTTTTGTGCTTGTAGTTGGAAGAACTGCTTGTGTAAGTCTTCAACCGTTGACCTTGTGCTTCCATCTAGGTCTTGTGTTGGATCATATGCACTAGAAGGTTTTTTTATTTTTGAATCAATTGAGTCCATTTAATCCTTAATATTCTTTGTGGCTTTGAGCCACTTCATAAAAAATTGGATTAGGGCTCTGGCCTTAGCCCCACAAGCCTATGCATCCTTGAGATTTTCTTGAAATTTTTTGTGTACTTGTGCACACTTCTCCATTATTTCCAACAATCTCTTTTCATCCATTTTCTTGTCCATTTCCTTTTCTAGATTCTCTTTCAATTCAAAGGCATACTCTTTAAATGAATCAATTAAAAACTTTATATTTTCCATACTAGAGAGTGAATTTTCAATTGATGTTCCAAGTATGGCCTCTTGTAGAACCTTCACTGCCTCCTTAATCAGTTCTCCACTCTTTTGATGTGTTTCAATGATTTAATTTTAGTTAGATGCATGGAAGATATCTCCTAATTGAAGCTTGTGGAGTGGTGAAATCTTAGCAAGGTTCACATTTCCTTCTTGCATGGGCAACTGTAATAATTGTGCAGACACAACATATTGGAATTTCAATTGCATATTCAACAGATTCTATAGAGAATCTCCAGACATTCTAGAGGATTCACTAATTTCCTTTACCTCTTCCTTTGTAATCTTTCCCTCTAACTCCTTCTCCTTCTTATTATCACTAGTATTGACTATTATAGATCTGCTTCTTTCTTTTCCTCATCTCTAAAGGAATCTTCGTTTTTCTACTCATCTTCATTTTTTGTTTCTCCATTACTAATGGACAACTTAGTATTATCTAGAGGAATAATTATCTCAAGTTGGTCTTGGACACTTTCAACATTTGTATCAGTTATCGAAGGAGGAGTAGGGGTGTGCTCCTTAGTAGCAACTTCTCTGGTAGCTAGATTCTTCTCAACATTCTTCTCAGGCTCCACATTTTCTTCTACTATATCTTCCATTTCTAGAGAAACATTGTCTTGTGCATCTACTTCATTTGTCTCATGCTCATGTTGAGAACCATCATCTCCTTCAACATTTTCATCCAGAGCAGGCATATCCACATGCATTTCCTCTTTTTTCTTCAGGGACATCCCTTTAAATCTCTGTGCTAGGTTTATTGGTGTTTCCATACTCTCGAGGTTCCTAAGCCTCTGAGGATCAATTTTATCTCTACCCATAAGGGTTGTCACCCTTTGTTTAGTTCTAAGTTTTTTATTGAATAGTGTAGCCAATTTGACTTTATTTTCCTTGGATAGAGGAGCACTTATCTTTTCTAATGCACAAGCCTTCAATTTGACCTCTTCTTTTATGGCTTCATGTCTCCTCTCTATTAAAACATTCCATAGTTTTGCAGGTATTTTTTTCTCTATGTTTGTCATATCTATGCTGTAGAAAAATGAGCCCTTTGCTTGTCATGGAAATAATTCATGATAAATTGACTTAATGAGGGCTTGATTTAGGTGTTGTGATGCATTTTATGCATCCACACTAGGTCTTGGACCCTTTCAAATACATTTAATGATGTCTTGCGAAGGTGTTGCACATGAGGTCTTGTAATGGAATTTCACGCTTTTATAGACTTAATGAACTTATTTCTCCCTAATTCAACATTAGAAAATATGTTTAAATAACATTATCACATTAATATAGAAGGCTTGTAAAATAAACTTAATGTTAATCTAGTGTTGTAGTGTGCTTTACACATTCACATTGGATGTTGTGCCTTTCTACGTTGTATGGACCCTATTTTAGTGTTGTAAAGTGTATTTAATCACACTTTCACATTGGATTTTGTGTCCCAAGCCCAATTTGACATTTACATCATCACTAATAGGCCCCTATTAACCCATATTGTGCATCTTGAGGCCTTGATCAAAAACCTGACAAAGTTGCAATTTAAACCTTATTTCCTTATCTCGTAGCTTCTTAGCTATTGGAATGGACCCTATGGGACCCATTCACCACGCATGGTGAATCAGCCCCATCTAGGTGGGACCCATTCACCATGTGTGGCGAATGAGTGCTATCTGGCCCCATGTTGACCATTGAGCGGGAAAAAGTGAAATTTAAAGTTTAATTTCACTACATGTCGGCATGTGATGAGGTATAATCAAGATACTAAGGCACAATTTTCTATAAATAAGTTTTTTTATTCTCATTTTACATGTAACAACTCATTTTTACATCTCTCATCATTAATTCATCATCTATCTTCTCATCCAAGTCAAGCAAGCTAGGGTTTCTTCATTAGAAGTCATCAAGTTAGCTTTCTAAAGCATTCAAGGGCTAAATCTTCATGCATTGCTGCATATTTTCAAGGTAAATCACCATGGAAATGTAATCAATTCTATTTTTCATGGTTCATTTCTTCCTCACATCATTTTGGTTTAATTACTTAAAAGGGGTTTGACCAAGGCAAACCCCCATGTCCTAACCTTCAACATTTCTTCTTTTCTTCTTGTGTGTTTGAAGATTTAGGACTCTTGGAAGCTTGGAAATCATTGGAGATCAAGTTACAAGGTTGCTCAAATCATCTCTTCATTATTCAAGTCAAAATATCAACAAAAGGAACTTTTAGACCTGAATCTGACAATTTTAGAAGCAAACACCTATAGGAAGCAAAAGTGCAGATCTAGTTCTACAGAATCAACTCCTAAATTTTCTGATTCTTGTAGGTGGAATAATTTTCCACAAATGGTGAATGAGTCTCATTTGTAGGCCTAAAAAGTGGTTTGGTCAGAATTTATCTCCCAGTAGTCAGAAACCTGTTTCCAAGACTTTTCATCAAAAGCAGGACTAATTCGCCATGCATGGTGAATCAGTCCCATTGGTCATTAATAGTGACTTTTGGAACATTCTAGAACCTTCCAATAATAGTGATCTACCTCTCGATGCACTCTATTCAATTTCACCAATTTATGTTTTCATTTGTTTGGGTTTCTAGTTCATATTTGCAATGAACATTGTGTTTTCCAGCAACTTGCATTAGATTAGTTTATATTCACTTATTTGCATTTGTAAGAATTCAAACATATCCACACACACTTCACATCCATTTCCCATCCATCCTTATAGTTAATCTTGATTGAAACATTGTGCATTTTGGCCCATCTTTCCCCTTTTAGGTGAAAAACCCTAGAAGAGCAAGGAAGGATCTAGGTGCCAAAATCCTTCGTTTCAATATCAACCTCAAGAACTATAATATATTTAATAACAACCTCAACTATGGTGGCTTTATCCACCTCATCAATCTCTTTGTACAATGTTGCAAATTCTCCTAACATGTCATTTTTCACAATCCCATTAAATAATGCATCAAATTTCATTAGTTGTGTGCTCTAACCAAATTTTCGGGAATGTGCAAGATCGTGATGGGCCAAAAAGTGGCGATATGATGGGTATGTGTAGGGTATGTGGCTGACGAATTTTTTTTACCCAAAATTGATGAAACGAAAAGGGTTTTTAAAGGAGATTCATAGCTTTCCACCAATATAAATTATTCTTTACTTTGAATTTAATAAATAAATATTATTGATTTTATATTTGAATTAGGACTAAAGTCTTGATTGAAAACATCTATAACTTTCAAACGGTATCACATTTTTGAATATGAAAACTTTGTCACATTCTATGCTTTGCATACTATAGGATTAAAAAATGAATTTCATGAATTTTGACCAAGTTAAGGTGGTCAAACATATGAGTTTTATTTTCTTAAAATTGTAATAAAGATTTCATAATTTTGGTTACTTGAAAAAATTACAAAAAATATGCATCACATCAGGGACATGAGTCCTCTAATTATATCTAAAATCTTATAAAAAATATTATCATTTTATTGTGGTTAGGGTGGTCGAAGACACCTACTTCTTATTTTTTCCCTAAAATTTAAGTACTACTGCATTGAATTTTCAAATTTACACCAAATAGATTTTCTTAAAAAAATAAACCTAGTAGTATAGAAACTACATTCAATTTGCTACAGATTCTATGCTTACATATTTTTGAAATAATATAGATAAATTATTCAATTTTTTTAGTCAAGTTGCCTACCTCTAATTTTTCTGAATTTTCATTGGCACTTAAGGGCCTTTTTTTCCATGATGCTCCTGCACATACCCTTTTCTTCTGTTTCTTCTTCTTTTCTTATGACTCTTTCTTGGTGGCTTCTTCCTTCTTTTCTCACATGTGAATTACAAAAGATTTCTTTTCTTTCTCTATTTCTTCTTCTTAATTAGTATCTACAATGTCCACCTTCTTCTTCTTAATTGTTGCTTCACATTGTGAAGTTTCACCTTTTCTTTTCCAAATCAGCTAAGGTCCTTCTTCCTCCTCTTCTTCATCATCAAAATTTACACCAACATATTATTCCCTAGTGGCCCTAGTCTTGACCCTTCTCACATAGCTAGATTGAACTGTGCTTCTAGAGCATCATTTTCTTTCTCAAGCCTATTTTCTTGATTTTCCAAATAGGATTTCTCATTTATCAGAGCATTAGGTTTTCTTCGTAGGAATACTAGTTAGTCTTCTTTTTCTTTGTACCACTTAATGAGGGGGTAGTCCCAAATTATTTTTGAGTAGCTATAAGAGTGGTAGTAGTCCTACCAGATATTCTTGCACTTGATGAGCTTCCCAGAGCTCCAACCATTTCTTTTTCTTGTTCCACTTGCTCTTTTGTGAGGCCCATAGCCTCCACAAACTGTGCAGTCATCTTTTCAACATTATTCTTGATTTGTGGCTCCATTTTCTCCATATATACCTTCATATATTTCTCTTCATATTTTTTGAATCTCTCCTGAGTGTTGTCCTTAGTAATCTTCAGTAGGATATCAACTAAACTAGTTATTTCATCTAAAGTGATCTCATATCCTAGTGTTGGGATCCAAACTATTCTTGGCTCAATGACCTCCATTATGCACTCATCATTTGTGACCATAAAAGTAATTTCCTTTTGATTCCTTTCCACCAATTGCTTTGGTATCCTTTTCCTAGCTTGCATATTCTCTTGAAATATTTTGAAGAACCCCCAAAGGGAATTCTTCTGAGAATACACATCTCCTAATCCTAATAAATAATCTCTTATTTTGTGGGCTACAATTTTTTCTAGTAGCCATACTACATTCTCCATTCTAAAAAAAATCATTCAAAAAGTAAAACAACAAACAAATGATCAGACTAGCAAATTTGAAAGCATACTTGGACTCCTTGGCTTTTTTAGGTTCTCCAGCAACTGTAGTCTCAAAAATTCACACAGATCATATTTTTCACCTTCCTCCACCATTTCATAAGTTGTGTTGGTGGGGGTTGTTGACATATATTTCTCCCTATTGGTGAAAAAAAACTTATAACCTATCATCATGGAGGTATACTTCAGAGTAGGATTACTTATGTCTTTAATGGTCAAAGCCCTCTTGTCATACTTTTCTCCTACTTGATACATTACAATCTCATTCTTAACAAATTTAAGTATGGCTACTGGTCTGATTGAGCATTGACTGTTGGAAACATGAAGAAGATTGACTATCTCCATAGTTTTTGTGTTGTCATTGATGCCACCATTTTGTGACTACAAGTCTAAGATTGTGTCTGAACTAGTACTCATGTTGCTCTCTCCAGTATTCTTGTTTGCACTCCTCCACAGTTAACTATTATCACTTGCGGTTTTGGGAAATGGTTTGTAGGTGTTAGGAGCATGTACTTACAAGATCTTACGTATCTAGATGCTCATATGGTATATCAACATTTCTCTGGTTTTTGTAAAAGTGTTATTAGGTCTATCGTTGTCTAACCTAATGAATGGTGAAATAATTTTTGGTTATCTGGATATATGTGTGACCTATCCTAGGTCGATGTCAACTTGATAAAGCGTGTTGGGAAGATTTTTGAATTTCTTGAATCCAACTAATAGCATTATTGGTAAATATGATGTGCATCTAATTAGGCTAACCAAATTGATGCTTGCGAAGAAGATCAAGTATATATATTGGACAAGGTTGAAGATTAAAGAGCACAAATTGGTATTGTTGTGTGACGGTGTGTAATTAATGAAGTAGCAGCAAATGTGAAGAAGAGTGAATATAATGAAATGTGTTAAGTTTGTATATTGAGCATCATCAGAACTATATCAGCACTTGTTAGGTGCACTTTTGTCAGTTCTTTTTGGCTGTAAATCCTTCTTTTGTTTTGTAATCCTTCTGTAGAAAGTGAGCTTTTGTATTTGGGCGGTGAGCCCTTGGCAGTGAGCCTTACCTTTTTTGTTCTAGAAAAAACTTTATCTTGTGAGTTAATCCTCATCGTGGTTTTTCCCTCATTGGGTTTTCCACATAAATGTGGTGTTCATTGTTTTATCTTACATTTTGTTTCATATCTCTTGCTTATGCTTAATAACAAAACTGTAGATTTTTGGAATTGATTTGTGTTGAAGTTTTAAAGTTGAATTTTTGTGACAACTAATTCACCCCCCTCTGAGTTGTCCTACATCCTTTAACGATTGGTATCAGAGCTTTGGTTCCTTGGTGTAGAGCTTAACCGCTTGAGGATGATCATGAAGGTTGATTAGATGGATGATAAAGGAGAGCTCTAGACTACTTTTGAGGATCTTGAAAAAGTGGAAAGAGAAAACAAAGATCTGAAAGAAAATATTGATAATGCAAATGAATGTGTCTGGAAGTTGAAAGAACAACTGAAGAAATTCAAGGAAAGACATAGAGAAGTAAGTGAGCAACTGAAACCATAAATAATTGGTCTGAAGGTGTCGGTAGAAGAAAAGAAAAGAATTAAAGAATGTTTGAATACATTGGTGTAGAATAAATATGATGAATGCACTTGACTTGAAAAGGAAGTGGTGAATTTGAGGATTGAACTGGAGAAGGCAAATTTTTCTGAGAACAATTTTAAATCTAGCTCCGATAAGCTTGGGGAATTTCTTATAGGACATAAATCAAGTAAAGTCAAAGTTGGTTTGGGAAATGATGTAGGTGAAAGTTGAAAGGGAAATAAATTAACTCAGGACAAAGGGAAGCAAAAGAGGAAGTTTTCAAGAAAGCAGCCTGTGAGACAACCTAATGCATAGAGGTATCCTTATTTTAATGGTGCTTGTTTCTTGTGTAATAGATATGGTCATAAAGCAATATAGGGTAGAAGCAAAATGAATCATTTTTATAGCTCTTTCTCTGGACAATGCTTTTCATGCAAGAAGTTTGGACATAAGGCTAGTGAGTGTAGATCTCAGGTGGGAATGGTCACCAAGGTGACAATGAACATATTTCATGGAGATATAATGAATCAACCCTGTAATGGCTATTGCTATGCATACAAAAAATTTGGACATAGGGAAAGTTAGTGTAGGTCAAGATGTATTGGAGGTAAAACTAATTAGAAAGGTGTTGTCTGTTATAACTATAATAAACTTGGACATATCTCAAACTTCTACAGAAGAATGGAAAGCAGTCCGCTCTGGTACAGAAGAATGATCCAGTAAAGAAGATTGACAAAGAAGAAATGAAACAAGAGATGAACAAGATATAGAAGAAGAAAGAGGAAGAAGAGGTAAAACCTGAAAGTACTGATGGGTTTGTTCCTTCATCTGGTATAGATGACTTATTCAGGAATTAGGTCTAGCAAGGCCTTAGGGGGAGTATTATTAGAAAAATCATAAAACAACCCCTTGTTGTATGGCGTATCAGAGGCTGGCACGAGGATGGAATGTGAAAAATGGGTATTCAGAGGTTTTGGAAAAATAACCGAAAGAAAACATGTTGGCATAGAAGTTTGCAGACTAATTTAGGGTTTCCTATGCTAAGAAGGATGTTTTTAGTAGCTTTTTTGGTGTTTTCTGCATTTAATGCATGGTTAGGGAAAATTCATGGTGTATAAGTTGAAAAATTGTGAGTCTTCTTGGTTATTTGAACATTTGAAGAACCTAAGCGATCTTGGAGTGATCTTCAAGTGAGTGTGAAGTAATTCTGGAAATAATTCGAAGAAATTAACTTAGGCAATCAAGAATTCATTTCTCTATTTTTGATAAGGGTAGAAGAAGAAAATCAAAGAAGTATCGAATAATGAATTGAAGAAAGTGTAGAAATGGACAAAGAATTGAGTGATGACATCCCTCTGAAGCTGAAAGGAGTTAAGCTAGAAGACTTTGGTCATAAGAAGATGAGAGAATTGGAACTAGGGCTGAACCAAGTCAAATTGTAGAACATCAAAACCCTAGGTATGGATTTGTGGAGTGAATTTTTGGTTTGTCAATAAAGAATTTATCATGTTCTTATTGAATCATTTCAAGAACAAAAGCATTATATTAGACAAACCCTACTTGGTTACAAAGGAAGCAATTGAGGTAGTCACTGGTTTATGCAGTATTGATGACCTTCCTAGAAAGAAAACTATTAAATACAAGGATGTGTAGGAATTAATAGGTATTAGAAAAGACCCATGAGATTTATTGATAGACAATCTTGAAGATTTGGCTGAGGTATGTGGCATACGACATTTCTTACAAGATTTATTTTAGAAACTGTCAAGGTTCCACATCAGCTATTGTTGTCCATATTTTGCACATGATGGTTAAGGAGAATAAGAGGTTTGATCTTTGAAGTTTGTTACTTCAAAATCTTTCTGAGAATATTCAAATGTCTGTATTTGAGGGTTATCCCTTTCATTTCAGATCACTACTCCTATGTTTGGTGTTTTACTTTTTAAATTCCCTATTAGGAAGAGATAATGTGGTATGGGAATCTGGGATTCCGATTGGAAAACGGATTTATAGGTATCTGCAGATATTGTCAAATAGTGAAAATTTGTGCAAGTCTTATTTCACATCTCTAAAATCAAATCATTGCTTCGATATATCTGTATCGATTCAATTTTAGGTGGGCTCTTCCTCTGGTAAAAGATAATTGGAAATTGTCATTACTGAATCCCCTCCAAAATTGAAGAAGAAGAAAGCTATAACTGAAGATATCATTGACATTTCAGATGAAAAGGAGAATGTATCCCCTAATGATATCTAGTCTATGTTGAGGTATGTCTTGCGGGGATCATGATGGGCCAAAAAGTGGCAATATTATGGGTATTTGTAGGGTATGTGGTGATGATAGTTTTTTCACCAAAATTGATGAAACAAAAGGGTTTTAGAGGAGATTCTAAACTCCTGCCAATATAAATTATGCTTTAATTTGAATTTAATAAATAATTATTATTCATTTTCTAATAGAATTATGACCCTAAAGTCTAATGTCGATGGAGTTGATTGAAAAGCATCTATAACTTTCAAATGGTATCACATTTTTTTTTGAATCTGAAACATCATGCCACATTCTATGCTTCACATACTAGGATTAAAAAGAAAAAATTAAATTTCATGAAGTTTTGACCAAGTTAAAAGGTGGTCAGGACATACAAGTTTTTATATTTTTTAAAAATTTGTAATAAAAAATTCATAATTAATTATTTACTTGGAAAAATTTTAAAAATATGCATCACATCCGGACATGAGTCCTCTACTTATATATTAAATATTGTAAAAATTTATTATCATTTTATTAGGGTTAGGGTAGTCAGAACTGAGACACCTACTTCTTATTTTTCCACTGAAATTTGAAAGTACTCTTGCATTGAAATTTCAAATTTTCACCAAATAGATTTTATTTATTTTTAAATAAACCTAGTAGTTTAGAAACTAAATTCAATTTTCTACATATTCCATTCTTACATATTTTTGAAATAATATAGATAACTTATTCAAATTTTTACGTCAAGTTGCCTAATACTGATTTTTCTAAATTTTTTGCCACTTAAGGGCCTATTTTTACCATGATGATCTGCATACCCTTGATTAAGGAGAAGATGAATAAGCTTGGTGAATTATGGAGATCAACCTCTCCTATTGATAGATTGAAGATTGATGATGTCTTGGTAGGATACCTACTTCAAAAAGGTATTGATGTATCACCTATTTCTAATTTCTTTCTAGAAAATCTTGTTGAGATTGTTGAAGAAAGAATGTTGCTTGAAGGTCCGGAAGGACACAAATTTGAAGCTTTGGTTGAGAAAAGGTGTAATAAAACTAAAGGGAGATTAGCTGAACTAATTGTGGAAACAAAGAAGTGTATTAAAGAGATATATGATATTTACAAGTATTGTCTCAGGTGGCCTACTGCGGTAAACAATTTCAGGAGCAAAATTGAAGCAATTGAGTCTAAAGTAAACAATATTGGGAAGTATTTTGACATGTTTGAAGATAAAGAAGGAAAGTAAAGGTTGAGAGTTGGTGAACTACAAGTTGCGTTTGTTGTTGTGCAAAGGAAGAGAGATGATGTAGTGAAGACCTTTTGGCTTCTTAAGAAAATTGTTGAGGTTCGGTTAGAACATCTATCTGGGATTCTTACTGATGTTGAAGATATTGAAAGATAGAGTTCACATTGTTCACCATCTTTTACCTTGTTGGGCATACTAGAAAGCATTTGTACTTGAATGGAGTCTGCTACTTTCAACTGGAAGAAGCTGCATCCAGTTCTTGAGAAGAGATATAAGAAATTTTTTCAAGTGAAGAGTGTTATCTTTACTTGAATCTTGAATTTTTTATTTATGTTGTGTTTGTGGTATAGAAGTAGAAAAGGGGAAGCAAAGTGAAGTTTTTGGAATCTTTGTGACTCTTGATGTCACCATTTTTGCATACGTCTTTTTGGCCACCCTTTGCAATTGATGTCAAAGGGGGAGAGATTGGAGTTAGGGGGGAGAAATTTGGATTGGAGAGTCTTTTTTGATATGTTGGGTGAGTTTGATGAAGAAGCTTTTTGTTACATGTTGCCATCAATGAAAAAGGGGGAGATTGTTAGAAACACAAAGAAGATTGACTATCTCTATAGTTTTTTTGTTGTCATTGATGTCACCAAGTTTTTACTACAAGTCTAAGACTATGTCTGATCTGGTATTTTGGTCTAGTGTCTGAATTGGTACTCGTGTTGCTCTCTTTGGTATTCCTATCCTCACTCCTCCGCAGTTAAATATTATCACTTGAGGTTTTGGGAAATGGTTCGTAGGTGTTGGGAGCATGTACTTACAAGATCTTACATATCTAGATGCTCGTATGGTATATTGGCATTTCTCTGGTGTTTGCAAAAGTGTTATTAGGTCTATACTTGGCCGACCTAATGAATGCTGAAATTATTTTTGGTTACGCCCGGATATATGTGCGACCTATCCTAGGTCAATGTTGACTTGATAAGGCATGTTGGGAAGATTTTGGAATTGCTTGAAGCTAACTACTAGCATTCTTGGTAAATATGATGTGCATCTAATTAGGCCTACCTAATTGATGCTTGTGAAGAAGATCAAGTATATATATTGGATAGTGTTGAAGATTAAAAAGCATGAATTGGTGTTGTTGTGCAACAGTTTGTGATTAATGAAGCAGCAATGAATGTGAAGAAGAGATAATATAATGAAATGTGTTATGTATATTGAGCATCACCAAAATTGTATCAGCACTTGTTGGGTGCACTTTTGTCAATTCTTTTTCACTATAAAGCCTTCTTTTGTTTTGTAAATCCTTCTATAGGTAGTGAGCCTCCCTGTAAGTAATGAGCTTTTGTATTTGGGTAGTGAGCCCTTGGCAGTGAGGTAGCACCCCTCCAATTTTCTTATATTTTTAGACAGTGCTTTTACTTTGATAGACCATGATACTATGTTGTTGTTAATTGATCGCTGACATTGGAGTGATGATGGTTTTTATATTGCGATGTGATGGTGCACTTTATAGATGATTATTTTTTATGAAATGCTTTCTAGTTAGCATAGCTGATTATTTGAGTTGATATTGATATATGCTCATTTGTAGTTAATTGATGTTTTAGTTTCGTCAGTTTTGATGTGACATTGTATTAGTGAAGGGAATGGGATTGCATCACTCACTTGTGAGCACCCTATGATTTTGCGATTTTCTCTTCACCGTGTGATTGTTTATGATCTATATATATGTACGACATATGTTTTGATTGTAGGATTGTAGGTATAGGACATTGACTCCACTTGTATTCACAGGTTTGAGCGTGTCCATTACCCAACGAAATAGTTGATTGGGAGATAGTAATAGATTTTCTTTGTCAAACCACAACCCTAGTCACAATGTGTCATCAGTCCTTGCTTTGGTATGCTTTGTTGTTATGTTGTCCATGTTTTCCTTCTCGTTTATTTATTTTGCAAGGTATGTTCTATGGGAAATTAATGTTAATTAATGTTTATAATGGTTTTTAGTGATTATTTAATTAATTTTGATTAATGCTATTAGAAGCTTTATATTTGATTTAATCTTTGAGATTAAATTTATTTTATAAAGTGATTAAATTAATTAGATTAAATTTAGTTAGAAATTAATATGTGAATTATGAATTATTAAATGCATAAATGTCTTGTAATTATCTTAGAGGAAATATTTGTGATTTAGTTGAAAAGATATTTTATTTGTGGCATGTTTTAGAAAAATTTAACACTCTTGTTTGGATTCAATTCTCAGAGAGAATATTTGTATTAACTGAAAGAGGAAAGAGGCCACCTCACGGAAATGAGAAAATATATTTTAAAAAAGAGGTTGTTAATAATTGGAAGAGGTTGTTAATATTGGTTGTTGAAAATTGGGGAAGAAGTTCTCAAAAAATTTTGGCTCTGGTTTTGTTTTCATCTTTATGGAATAGTGGATAATTTGGAAGAAGTTTTGGTAAATTGGAATCTAAAGGTGAAACTCTACTTCAAACATCATTTCCTCAAGCATCCTAAAACAGGGTCTTTAAATTTTTTTTATTTATATGCAAATTGGAAAGATTGCTTGTACAAGAAGAATATTTTATATGTGTAGAAGCTTTAATATATTTTGTAAATTTGAAAGATTGTCATGTTTGAAAAGTTGTTGTAAAAGTGTAGAGCTTATATAGAATTTTTTTTAAGCTTTGATTTGTTTGGTATTGGAAAATTGTCATAAAAGCTTTCAAGCCTCTATAGGAATTGTTTTTAAACAAAAGAAATCCTAGAAGGAAAAAAAAAAAAAGATTTGGAAAATCTTTGTAGTAATGGATTTAAAATCTTCCTATCAAATTTATGGTAAATTTGTAAATCTTTTTCCTATAGAAAAAAAAATGAGTGAAAAATTGCTCATCTAGAGCAATCATTTTGATATATTTATATATATATATTAATATATATACATATGCATATATAAATATAAATGTATATATATACATACTTATATAGTTGAAGAAAGTTCATGATAAAAAATTATTTTGAAAAAAATCGGATCAAAATATGTACAGCGTTCTCAGATAAGAAGTTCATAGGAAATTTCATAGAATAAAATTTATAGTTTCAAAGTTATATGAGGCTGTGGGCTACCCCCAGAGCCATCCCCATAGGGAGGCGACACTGTGGAGGCAGCGCCCAGTGCTGCCTTCACAGGCCATGCCCCTTATGAGGGGTCGGTCAAAGTGTAAGCACAAGCAGGGATTAATGGATGCTAAGAATTTTCATTTGCCTTTGATTTCAATTTATTATATGGTTTAAATCTATATATATATTTAATATATGTTTCAAAAATTGTAATTTAATTTTTAAATATCTAAATAATATATTTATATATGTATAAGTATATATAAATACATATATAATTATATATATTTAAATGGATATTTCTATAACAGGTGCATGTAATTGCACAAGCTAGATAATTTTTAAATGATATCATATGAAAGAGGAAATTGATTTTTATTTAGATGTAATTGAGAAATTGAAATAAACAATTGGATTTAATTTCTTTATTGATTGTAAATGAAGTTGTAATAATTTAGTTTATTTTGGGCAATGTATTATTGTATTTTAATGAAATGGAAATTGGATTTAGGAAATCCTAATGGTATATTTATTTCCTGCTTGAATTGCCTATTTAAATTATGATTTCTTTTGTTCACATTTTTGGGGAAATCAGTTAGTTGTGTAAGTCTTCCAAATGTTGTTATTTTATGAGGGGGTCATTGTGTTTTATGGTTCAACCCTTGTATTCCTTGGGTAGTGCACTTGGTTGTGATTCAATTTAAACACCCAGTTACTACGAATGGGGATGTGTTGCCTCTTATATTTTGGATTGGGATTTAATATTTGTTTTGTGCACTGCATTTACCCTTGGTGGTGGATTAGTTCCTAGTGTTGTCAGTAGGGGAGTGGCTCTCAATGGGGGTCAATGCACAAAGTGGTGCCAGGGTAACTCATGTGAGAGTTAGTTAATTCAGTGGAAATTAAATAAATGTATTAGGGAAAGGGTAGCTTAAATCATATAACTTGTTAATTGTGCCTCACTCATGGGCTCAAGGGCTTGTTTAGACTTGGGATGAGACAGGAAAGCCTGGAATGGCAAGATCATTATCTTGTCCCTTTGAAAGATAATTGATTCCACATCAGTTTACATGTGGGGCCGAGGATCATGAGAGGCTACCAAGGTAACCCAAGATGGGGGTCGGGGCTTAGGAAGATCTGCCAGGGTAACCCATGCAGTTTTGTGATGACACTTCTCCTATGACAATAGTATGTATTGTCCAATTGATATACTTGATTATTTTACTCTGGAAGCAATGTAACCTTTATGTATGTATTTTTCTTGTATCGTATAGTATTGTGTGTTTCCTATGTCTAGAGGGTATTGGTTTTTCCTAGGAATCCCTTTTACTATCTCCTAGCATGGGGGGTGGGCCTTCGGGTACCACTTGGTTGGGTGGAACATGCACCTTACACCGTTGGGTTTCCACTTTATGTTCGTGATGGCGGGACCTTCCAGATTGGAGAGCTCGCA
>VDFB02151433.1:0-26020 GCA_007258455.2 Sequoia sempervirens
ATATTCATAAGTTTCTCTTAAGTAATTATACTCCTACAATGGCTTCCATGAGACTTGGAATGGTTGTGATGATGATAACAGTACAGTGCTTATTATCTAAGACCCACCATGAAAATCCATCCTAGGCTATGGACATTCCTTATTTTCAAACCAATGCAACTGTTCTAAAGCTGGTGGACTATGCTCTAATAGACAATACTACTTTCCATGTAATGACAATTGATTATTTTTCACTTTTTTTTCTTTTCTTTTTATTGATTTGAAAAGTTTGAATTTGGGTTGAGTTGTAGTAGTTGGGATACATATAGTCTATTCTAATGGCCAAAGTATTTATATAATTATGCATTAATCACCAATTGATTTTTTTGTTGGGTAGCATGTTGGACTTGTATTTTAGAAAGAGGAAGGAACATCAAACAAAGAGGCTACCTATTATATCTTGATTCAAGTTTTGGATGCTAGCAAGTTTGTGGATGTTTTTAGTTCTCAAATATTGTATAGGGAAGGCACTTATCCTTGGGTTTAGATATTCACCCCTTTGCTTGCACCTACACCTCTCTAATTCTTGGATATGGCTTTTGAAATTGACAGAGTATGGAATTTGTATATTCTTTAAAGTTTGGATGACTTTTAAAAATTGATTTATCATATACGAATAATTGAATTCAACATATATTGAATAAGTGTATTCATTAAGGAGTTGCATGGTTGGTTCTACTTATATTGTTTTGCATGTCTCTATAATATTTGTGTATTCGTTATTATTCATTTCTCTTTCCACAAGTTCATTCTTTAATGGGCATCATTTCAACTCTCTTGCTTCTTATTCTGCACTATGTTCATGTAATAAAAAAGAAGAATTTGATTGGAAAAAATAAATTGAAGTTTTTGTTTAATGTTTAGTTTAGCACAATATATAAAGTATTATGTCTATTGTTTAATTTAGCATAATATATATGCATTTAAATGATATAAATATTATTGGGTTTTCAATCTTTTAATAAAGTTGAATGGTTTTGAATGAGTCTATAAGACATCAAATCTTGTTGATTGCAAAACCCCCAATTGAAAAAATTTCAACCTATTTTTTTTTTGTATTGAATAGATAAAAAAGTTGTAAAACTAATATAAAACCTTTTTAAAAATAAACAAGATATTGTGTTTTCATTATTACTTGCTTTTATCTCTGTTTTCTTGGCTCAGATATTGTGGAGCAAATCTTTCTATTTTCTATAATAAGTAACATTCTATATTGTCAATCCCATTTTATTTTTTTTACCATGCTAGGTCTATTAAAAAAAATAGAATATACAAAGATTTATCCATCGATTTTTTCTCATTATCTTCTAAATAGAACTTTCTTAAGAAGATTAAAATTGTTTTGTGCCCTATTTTATAAGTAAACATTATTTATATTGTATTTTGAATATGAGCAACATTTTAAGATGGGAAAATTTGCCCAAATGTTTCACATTTACAATAGGTATTGTATAGTTATTTAATTTTAATAATAATCAATAGTGTTAACAAAGTTATAATTATTATTTTTAATAATTTTATATGATAATTTTGTAATATTGTAGAAAATGATTGCATAATTTGAAAAAAAAATCCACTTAAAATTATAATTATTTTTAAAAATTGAACATTCAAATTATAAAATTTATCCATGACAGTGATAATGATAACTCTTGGTGTATTTTATATATATTAATATTTAATATATGTGTGCTAGTTATTACATATATTAAATATTAATATATATAAAATATGTCTAGAGTTATCATTATCATTGTCATGGATAGATTTTATAATTTGAATGTTCAATTTTGAAAAATCAACTATAATTTTAAGTGGAAAGAAATTTAAAATTATGCAATCATTTTTTATAATATTACAAAATTATCATATAATTATTAAAAACAATAATTATAACTTTCTTAACACTATTTGATTATTATTAAAATTAAATAGCTATATGATACATGTTGTAAATGTGAAACATTTGGGAAAATTTTCCCATTTTTAAATGTTGCTCATATTCAAAATACAATATAAATAATGTTTACTTATAAAATAGGACACAAAGCAATTTTAATCTTCTTAAGAAATTTTTATTTAGAAGATAATGGGAAAAAATCTATGGATAAATCTTTGTATATTATGTTTTTTGTTAATAGGTGGCATGGTAAAAAAACAAATGGGATTGACAATATGGAATGTTACTTATTATAAAAAATAGAAAGAAATTTGCTCCACAATATCTGAGCGAAGAAAAAAAATATAAAGCAAGTAATAATGAAAACACAATATCTTGTTTATGTTATTTTTTAATTTATTTTTAAAAAGGTTTTATATCAGATTTACAATTTTTTTTTATCTATTCAATACATAAAATATATACAATCGCCAGAAGGGCAAAATAGTAAAGCATTGCTACTAAAAAAATTTGAGCAAAATATCATCAGTTAGTAATTAGTTTAATTCCTACATAAAATCTGTCGGATTTAGTACACAGACAAATCACAATATCTTCTATTGTGTTGAACAAGTAATTTACAATTATATAAAATTATGAGGTTATATATGAGGATTTAATCATTTTGAGCAAAATATCAATCAGTTAGATTTGTAAAGACAGCAAAATATAATTAGTTTTATTCTTATATAAAAATCTGTGAGGTTCAGTACACAGATAAATTACAATATCTTCTATTGTGTTGAAATATGAGGTTATATATCAGGATTTTATCATGTAATTTTAAGTAATGGTTCACAGAAATTTTACATATATCTTCTTGTGGTAGATTAATGAATGGTTTATAACACACAACATTTGTAAAAAGGTTTTGTAAATGAGATAGCATATAAGATGAGTGTGAGTTGGAGTAATTCTATAGGAAAATCAGTTGGTTGCTTGTCATATAGAGGTGACTGGGTATCTATGACACTTCTTAGAGAGATGTCTTGCAAGGACCTTTTAGAATTTCCCATTGATTACACCTAGACTTTTGAAGTTTAAATAATCTAAGGTTAAGAAAAGAAAAAAAGAGTTTGTATTTTATTTATTATTACATTAGCTCATACCCATGATATATAGGTATTACATAAAGTAGATTTGAAAATTTGTCAAATTTTAAATCCAAAGTAAATTAATATCAACAATAAAAAAAATAAAAAAATAGTTGACAGCAAAATCTAAAATCTTATGATCTCATCACAAAATAAATAAATAAAATTACCAAATCAAAAGCCCTTATGTTTTCACACAAGAAAATAGAAACCATTATTATTAAAATACGTGGATGACAATAAATTGAAATACCATAAAAAATAATTATATGCAGAAATTAAAAAAAAAAAAAATAACAATAATCTAACAACAAATTGAAAAATATTAAAATTTTAAATCTTAACAAAATTGAAAAATATTAAAAATTCAAATCTTAACACCATTAAAAAGGAAATTGTGATGCAATGGTAAAATACATAGACAAAATATAACGTTCATTAAAATTTTGATGACAAGAATAAACAAGATTTCAAAATAAATCATCATATAGAAAAGAATGACTAAGATTTTAAAATAAACTTCATTTTAACTCTTTCTTAAAAATAAAATTAAAAAATATTAGAATACTTTTACAATTATTAAAAACCTAGACAATCTGATAATCCAAAATCTGTCTCCACACAAAAAACAGTAAAATAACAAATAAAATTTAATTAAACTAATTAAAACACTCTTACAAATATAAAAAATCTAGACAATCTAACAAAACCCAAATTCAAGGTAAATACATTATGCAATTTTCATACAACAATTATACCTTAATATAAATCTAAAACCCAAAATGTAGTTCAATTTAAAGCCATTTGACAGAAGGCCCATAACCTCCACTCTACATGGAGACGAGGGGCCATGGTTAAGCAACTAGTAATAACCTAATTCGTTATAATATATTAATAATTAAATAAAATATTTTAATTTTAAAAATAAAAATTTTAAATTTAAAAAAAAAGTTTTTGAAATATAATTAAATCTCTGAAAATTTTCCTATTTCATAGAAACCCCTCCAAAAAGCCGCGTTCCCATTGACAACGAAACCTTTTCGATTAAAACACAAACTTACAACGATGTTTTGATAAGAGATATACAAAACCTAAGTAGCCCATTTTAACTGTTAACAAGCAAAAGCATAATCCCCTAGATATTAAGAACACAAAATATTTTAAAAGAGATGACTACCTGTACTGAAAATCCTTGGCCAAATCGTGTATAAACAGACTAGAGCAGCATGCAAAATATAACGTGATTGGAAAAATGAATGATTAAAAACAAACTAACTACGATGTTCGATAAGAAAAACAAAAACCCTAAATATTAACCCAGCAAAAACACATACCCATAGTAAGAACACAAAGTACTTTAAAAGAGATTACTGCCTGTAATGAAAAGCCTACGCCAAATCAAGTATGAACAGAGGAGAGCAACATGCAATATATAATAAGGATTGAAAAATGAAAAAGTTGAAGGTAAATGGCTTTTTTTTTAAAGAAGAAAATTCTACAAAGAAACCCTTTGTACAGAACACAAACTTACTATGATGATTGATAATTACAACACATACCCTAAATAGCCCGTTTTCACCATTGTTCAGCAAACACATAAACCCCAACACAGTGAAAAAACATAACATTTTAAAAGACATGAATACCTGTAACA
Source organism: Sequoia sempervirens (assembly GCA_007258455.2). Taxonomy (NCBI): domain Eukaryota; kingdom Viridiplantae; phylum Streptophyta; class Pinopsida; order Cupressales; family Cupressaceae; genus Sequoia; species Sequoia sempervirens. Next base: position 4,727 of record VDFB02151433.1, read on the forward strand.
AAAAGCCTTCGCCGGATCGTGTATGAGTAGAGGAGAGAACTGAGAATGAATAGTGATTACAAACTAGAGGCGGCATTTATAGGCAATGGATAAAACGCAACCGGACAAACCCTAGATGTTTCCAATCCTCTTTTTATTTATCACTTTGGCTTTTATTTTTGTTTTTATAGTGTTTTAAAAGCAGTCTTGTATTTTTGTTTAATTTATTATTATTATTATTATTATTATTATAACTAGCATATACATATATTATTTTAATAATATATATAAAATACGTCAAGAGATATTCTTTTCAAGGCATCTATTACAGTTTTATGTGAGAAAATTTATTAAAAATAGACACTTGGAGAAGGATATCTCTTGGTGTATTTTATATATATTATTAAAATAATATATATGCTAGTAGCAATCGCAATGGAACATGGAAGACAAAATTATCATGGTTAGGGTTAGGATAAGGGTTAGGGTTAATATTAGGGTTAGGGTTAGAGTTAGGGTTTGCGTTAAGGTTTGGGTTAGGATTGGGGTTAACATTATGAATAGGCTTAGGGTTATGATTAAAGTTAACAATTATGATTATGGTTTAAATTAGGTTTAGGGTTAAGGTTAGGGTTATAGTTAGACACAGACTTATGGTTAGGATTAGGGTTAGGGTTTAGTTTTGGGTTTAAGGTTAGGTTTAGGGTTAGGTTTATGGTTAGGATTGGATTAGGGTTAGGGTTTGAGTTAATGTTTTGGAACTATAATTAGGGTTACAATTAAGGTTAGGGTTAGGATTAGGATTAGAGTGAGGATTATGATAAGAGACATAATTAGGAGTAGGGCTAGGGTTGCAATTAGAATTAGTGTTAGTTGTAGAATTGGGGTAGGTTAGAAATATTGTTAATGTAAGGGTTAGGGTTAGAGTTAGAGTTAAGGATGGGGTTAGGGTTAAAATTTGAGTTAGAATTAGGGTTAGGGTTGTTATTAGAATTAGTGTTAGTTATAGATTTAAGCTGATTAAAAAATAGTGGTAGTTTTAGTATTACAATTAGAATTATAATCTTATCCCTTGTCCTACTTGTAATGTTAATCTAAATTATAACCTTAGCAATAATTTTAGCCCTATTCATAATCATAATTATAATAAATACCTTTATTCTAATTGTAACCCTCATTAAAACCTAACCCTAACCCTAAATTAAGCCTAGCCCCAACCTAACTTTAATTATAATTGAATACTAATCCTAACACCAGATGAACCCTTACCCTAATTGAATATAAACCCTAATCAAAACCCTAATTGAATCTTAACCATTATTGTAATTGTAACACTAACCCTAATCCTAGTTGAATTATAACCCCAACCCTAACACAAAAATTTATCCTAGAACCCTAACCCTAATTAAACATCAATTAAACCTAACCCTAATTGAATCTTAGCCCTTATTAAACCCTAACCCTAACCCTTACTCTAACATTGACCCTAGTCTTAACTTATAACTCCTAACACTAACCTTAATATAAATATAACCCTAACTCTAACTTATAACTCCTAACCCTAACCCTATTTGAATGCAAATATTAGCCTTAGGATCTATCTTAGAATCCCAACCCTAACCATAACCCTTATCTTGTTGAAATTCAACCCTAATTGAACCTAAACATGAATCCTAACTTTAAGTCTAAATGTAACCCTAATTGAACCTAAACACTAACCCTAACCTTAAGTCTAACTATAACCCTAATTAAACCCTAAACTTAAGCCTAAATGAACCCTAACTATAACCGTACTTTAACCCTAATTAATTATAATTAAATATTAATCCTAACCTTAGTTAAACCCTAACCCTAATCCTAATTGAGTTCTAACCCCAATCTGAAGCCTTACCACAAACTTTATCGTATAACCTTTACCCTAATTGAACATCAATTGAGCCCTAACCCACCCTAATTGAATCTTAGTCCTAATTAAATCCTAACCTTCACACTAATTAATCATCTAACACTAACCCTAACCCTTACACAAACTCTAACACTAATCTTAATTTGTAACTCCTAACTCTAACCCTAATATAAATCTAACCCTTATTCTAACCCTAATTGAATGCAAACCCTTTAACCCTAGGATTTATATTAAAACCCTACCCCTAAACCTATTAAAATTCAACCTTAATTAAGCTTGATCCCTAACTCTAAGCCTAACCTATTGAATCTTAACCCTAATTGAACCCAAACCACAATCCAAACCCTAATTGAACCCTAACCCTAACTAAACCTTGACCTAACTTTATTCCTAGTTATAACCCTAATTGACCTCTAATTGAATCCTAATTGAAGCTTAATCCTAACTGATCCCTAACCCTAAATGTATCCCTAATTCAACCCTAATCCTTATTAATCATTAACCCTAACCCTATTTATCATCAATCACCTAAAACCTCCAAGCTTTATCTTAGAATATTTATTGAACCCTAACCTAATTTAATCCTAATCATAATCATATCCATGATCTCTCTATATATACATATATATCTCCCTCTCTCCTCTAGGGAGATATACATATATATGTCCCCCCTCTCTCTCTCTATATATATATATATATCCATCTCTCTCTAGCTAATATACATATATATATCCTAATTTAATACATTTGTACCTCTCTCTATATATATCTCCCTCTCTTTACCTCTATACATAACTTCCTATATCTTTATATCCCTCCATAGATCTCCCTCTCTTTGTCTCCACTTCTTTATATATGTATTTCTCTCTCCCTCTATCTCTCCATATCCATCTTCATCTTCATCTCTATCTCTATCTTCCTTTCTACCTCTCCCCTATCTCTATCTCCTTACCTCTCCCTGCATATCTCTCACTCTTTCCCCTATATCTTTTCTAAACTCTCTCTCTCTCCCTATCATTCTCTCTTCATATATATCTCTACTTCTCCATTTTCTCTCCCTCTCTCTCTCTCCCCTATATATATCCCTCTCTATCTATATCTCAATATCTCCTCCTCCCTCACTCACACACAATCCCTATTTCTCCCTCCCTATATTTATCTCTATATATTTCTCTCACCCTCACACACAAACTCCTTATTTTCCCCTCCCTATAACTACCTCTCCCCCCTTTATCTCTGTCTCTCTCTCTCCCTCTCTATTTCTATTACTTATCTCTATCACCTCCTTTATCTCTCACTCTTTTCCCTCTATCTCTATCTTCCAATCTCTCCCTCTCCCTCACTCTTATATATCTCATTATCTTTATCTCTCACTTATTCACACAATCTCTCCCTCCATCTCTCCTACTCTCTCTATATCCCTCTCTAACTCTCTCTATTTATCACTTCCTATATATTTATCTTGCTCTCTCCAACTCTCCCTCTTTCATTGTCTCCCTCTTTTTGTCTCTATTTATCCCTTTCCCTCTTTGTCTCTCCTTCCATCTCTCCCTCTATATATTTATTGTATCTTTGTCTTTGACTCTCTAAATCTCACCCCCTCCATCTTTCCCAAGTTGTATCTATATCTCCATCTCTCCTTTATATCCCTATCTCTCCCTCTTTCTATCCCTATCTCTCCCTCTCTCCCCCTTTCTCCCTATCACTCCTTTCTATATCTTTATACTTCTCTCTCCTATCTCTATTTTTCTCCTTCCTCTCCCTCCCTCTCTATATATTTATACATAACTATCTCTCTCTCTCGCTCTCTTATGCATACACAGACACACTCCTTGTTTCTCCATCCCTATCTCTACCTCTATCTCTATAATCATCTCTCTACCTCTCTATCTCTATCTCTCCATATTTCTTCTTTCATCAATATCTCTATCTCTATCTTATTATCTCTACATGTCTCTCTACCTCTTATATATCACTCCCTATATCTTTGTCTTTTTACCCCCCTCATTCTCTCCCTATCTCTCCCTATCTTTGGAAATACAATTAGACATTGATCAACCAATAAAGATAAGCAATGGAAATTTGCTTTTATATGTAGCTACAAGATTGCTTTGATTATTGAACCTTCATACTGATATTTGTAAATATTTGTGCAAGCTTCTATCTTATTTGAATATAGCATTTTGAATGTTCTTTAAAGAATTTTAATGATTTTTAATGTTATTTAATGAATTTTTACGTATGGATTTCCATCAACGCCGTAGAATAAAGATAGTTTATGACTGCGACTAAAGTGGTGGACATGCTTGCTAGTTGTGGAAGCTTAGACATAACCAAAAAACGTATGAGAGAAAAATGTTTCAAAGAGATATAAAAACATGGATTACGAATATTGCAAGATATGCACGAAAATTAATTGTTAAAAGGCTTCAGAAACTTTCATGCAAATACAAATGGTAGGCATAAGCCATATTTTGCAACTCTTGCCAGCATCCTCGTAGTATCGACAACCTTCAAATCATATTTCAAATCACTTTTACAAATATTAAAGTTGGGAAAGTCATGATAGGTTGGCGTGCAAATGTGAAAGTATAGATAGTGTGAAACAATCGCATAAAAGAAATGTGGACTCCAGATTACAAGGATTGCAGTACATGCATGAAAAAATAAATAACACAGTCTTAATATATAAAGTAAATGAGTGAGCAAGTTGGGTACTGATAAAATAACACAGTCTTAATATCTAAAGTAAATGAGTGGGCAAGTTCAGGAGTGGGAGAGAGTATGCTTTTTGAGATCTCCACCATCCTGTAAGAAACTAGAATCAAAACCACCAAGGAGTTAACAAACTCATCAATTCTTCTTCCTGTAACATTCAGTTTTTCTATGTCCATTCCAACTGCTGTGATCTTGAGAAGCTCGAGTGAAGAAGAAGCGGTCATGAAGGCAAGATACTGCATCAACATCGTGCATTGGCATCCGGTTTGAATCCCCAGATCAATTACATAAAAGAATATAAAAGGATCATTCTACATTTACAGAACATGCATAATACATCCTACAAAACTCAAAATACATCTCTACCTCAATTGCATTAGGAATGTCTCCATTGTTTCACTTGGATGGCTGTAAAGTGACTAAAATATCCTAGAGATAATAATCAATATTACAAGGGTTAAAATCGGCTTACCATGGGAGCTTCAGATCTCACTCAAACCGAAACACGGGCTTTTTTGATGGCTACATTAGTCTGATCGACGACTGTGGTGTGCTCTTTGCTGGAGAGCTTCTATGTCTTACTGATTGGTACTCCATCCAATGTCAAGTGACTGCAGGTGTCTTCTAGTGGTGGAACGCTACTGCTCTTATGCTAACTGGGATCAGTTTTGATATATCGGACCTATGTATTCTATGTTATATAAGGCTACAAAATGGTAATATGTAATGCGTAAACATAAAGGAAAGGTTTAATCTTTCCAACCTTGAACACATAATCTTCCATATTCTTGTGTTGTAATGCTACACAGCTTATGAGATGTCAAAATAAATGCAGTAGTTTCAAATGTTCACGGATTTGGTGATGCCACTGTAGAATGCCTCTCGGCATAATTAAATTTATTTGCCAAACAGTTCTATTTTTGTTTCTGTTTAGATAAAAGAATGTTTAGTCAATAAGTTTTTTATGTATTTATGTCTCTAGTTTAGTTTTTTTAAATTGTTTTTTTATTTTTAAAATTTATTAGATTTTTTTAAGCCAAAGGCTTCTTACACTCAAATAATGGATTGCAAAATCTGTGTAAATTTTTATTCTTTTATTTAATTTGATGTTCAAATGACATATAATTATGACAAAATCTTGTTTACTTGTTTTATTACATTGGGAGATGTTTGTACATAAAATCAAAAGGCATGGATAGAAGCAAAGATGAAAATGCAACTTTTATTTAAATTATAGAGATTTAAATAAAAAACTTTCCTGTGTAAATAAAATGATTTACATGAAAAAAATAAAAATATAGAAAGATTGTTTTTATATATAAATTTAAAATGAATATAAAATTTTATTTAATTCATTTATATAGATAATCACTACAATTTAATTAATTATTTAAAAACTAAATAACATATTTTTTATAAATTTTAGAAATTAGAATTTAATTTAATTTTAGACTGAAATTTAAGTTTTCAAGGTGATTTGCAAGCGATTTAAATCAAATCCTATGTAAATTATTTTATGTTTTTTTAAATGCATTTTTTATAATTTTATTTTATATAAATTATACTAAAAGAAAAAATATATTTATTTATATAGATACATATTTTAGTTCATAATTTTATTTTAAGATTATAATTAGTACTGTTGAATTATTTTAAATGAATATTTTATTTTATTTTATTTATTTTATTAGATATGTGGTTACTATTTTAAAATATAAATTATTAGTTCTCCATTTTCATTTCATATTTCCAATCATTAGCCACAATCATCCCTCTAACAAATAGATAAATTATTAGCACAATAAAAAAATTGAAATTTTTCAAAAAAAATAATTGGACAACTAAGAGGTGTTGTAGATATACACGACCTTCTACTTTAAAACTTCTTTTATCTTTGATCAACCCAATATAAATGGTTTCAAGGCCTTTTCTATAACATAGATATTCATAAGTTTCTCTTAAGTAATTATACTCCTACAATGGCTTCCATGAGACTTGGAATAGTTGTGATGATGATAAGAGTACAGTGCTTATTATCTAAGACTCACCGTGAAAATCCATCCTAGGCTGTGGACATTCCTTATTTTCAAACCAATGCAACTGTTCTAAAGCTGGTGGACTATGCTCTAATAGACAATACTACTTTCCATGTAATGACAATTGATTATTTTTCGCATTTTTTTTCTTTTCTTTTCATTGATTTGAAAAGTTTGAATATGGGTTATGAGTTGTAGTAATTGGGATACATATAATCTATTCTAATGGCCAAAGTATTTATATAATTATGCATTAATCTTGAACAATTGGTTTGATTTTTGCTGCAAAGCATGCCGGACCTGTATTCTCGGTAGGAAGGAACATCAAACAAAGAGGCTACCTATTATCTGATTCAGTTTGATGCTAGCAGTTTTGTGGATGTTTCTCAGCTTCAACATACAGGCATTCTGTCCTGTTTAGATATTCACTTGTTACACTCCACATTCCTCTCTTAATTTGATGCCTTTGAAATTGACAAGCATGGAATTTGTATATTCTTTTAAAGCTTGATGATTCTTTAAAATTCGATTTGTCAGACATGAGAACACTGAATTCAACATATCATATGTATTCATTATAGAGCTGCATGGCTCTGTCTCAATTTATATTGCCTTTTGCATGTCTCATAACATTTGCATTTTATTAGCTATTCATTTCTCTTCCAAAGTTTTCTTTAATGGGCACCACTCTGCTGTTTATTCTCACAAGACTATGTTCATGTAATAAAAAAGAAGAATTTGATTGGAAAAAATAAATTGAAGTTTTTGTTTAATGTTTAGTTTAGCACAATATATAAAGTATTATGTCTATTGTTTAATTTAGCATAATATATATGCATTTAAATGATAAAATATTATTGGGTTTTCAATCTTTTAATAAATTTGAATGGTTTTGAATGAGTCTATAAGACATCAAATCTTGTTGATTGCAAAACCCCCAATTGAAAAAATTTCAACTTTTTCTTTTTGTATTGAATAGATTAAAAAGTTGTAAATCTGATATAAAACCTTTTTAAAAATAAACAAGATATTGTGTTTTCATTATTACTTGCTTTTATCTCTGTTTTCTTGGCTCAGATATTGTGGAGCAAATCTTTCTATTTTCTATAATAAGTAACATTCTATATTGTCAATCCCATTTTTTTTTTACCATGCTAGGTCTATTAAAAAAAATAGAATATACAAAGATTTATCCATAGTTTTTTTCTCATTATCTTCTAAATAGGACTTTCTTAAGAAGATTAAAATTCCACTTAAAATTATAATTATTTTTAAATTGGAACATTCAAATTATAAAACTTTATCCATGACAAATGATAATGATACCCCTGGTGTATTTTATATATATTAATACTTAATATATGTGTGCTAGTTATACAAGCATATATTAAACATTAATATATATAAAATTATGTCTAGAGTTAATACATTATTGTCATGGATAGATTTATAATTTGAATGTCTAATTTTGAAAATCAACTATAATTTTAAGTGGAAAGAAATTTAAAATTATGCAATCATTTTTTAGTAATATTACAACACCATTACAATTATTAAAACAATAATTATATCTTTGTTAACACTATTTGATTATTATTAAAATTAAATAGCTATATGATACCTCATGAAATGTAGGAACATTTGGGAAAATTTTCCAATTTTTAAATGTTGCTCATCCAAAAATACAATATAAATAATAATGTTTACTTAGTAAAATAGGACGCGAAAAGCAATTTTAATCTTCTTAAGAAATTTTATTTAGAAGATAATGGGAAAAAAAATCTATGGATAAATCTTTGTATATTATGTTTTTGTTAATAGGTGGCATGGTAAAAACAAATGGGATTGACACATGGAATGTTACTTATTATAAAAAAATAGAAAGAAATTTGTCTAATAACATTCTGAGCTAAGAAAAAATATAAAGCAAGTAATAATGAAAACACAATATCTTACAGAAGTATTTTTAATTTTATTTTTAAAAAGGTTTTATATCAGATTTACAATCTTTTTTTATCTATTCAATACAAAAAAAAAAAAAATTAGGTTGAAATTTTTTCAATTGGGGGTTTTGCATTCAACAAGATTTGATCTCTTATATCTACTCATTCAAAACCATTCAACTTTATTAAAAGATTGAAAACCCAATACTATTTATATCATTTAAATGCATATATATTATGCTAAATCAAACAATAGACATAATATTTATACATTATGCTAAACTAAACATTAAACAGTCAATTTATTTTTTCCAATCAAATTCTTCTTTTTTATTACATGAACATAGTGGAAAGAGAAATGAATAATAATGAATACACAAAGATTGTAGAGACATGCAAAACAGTATAAGTAGAACCAATCATGCAAATCCTTAATGAATACACTTATTCAATATATGTTTAATTCAATTATTCATATCTGATAAATCAATTTTTAAAAATTATCCAAACTTTAAAGAATATACAATTCCATACTCTGTCAATTTCAAAAGGCATATCCAAGAATTAGAGAGGTGTAGGTGCAAGCAAAAGGGTGAATATCTAAACCCAAGGATAAGTGTCTTCCCTATACAATATTTGAGCATTGAAAACATCCACAAACTTGCTGGCATCCAAAACTTGAATCAGGATATAATAGGTAGCCTATTTGTTTGATGTTCCTTCGACTTTTTCTCCCACCACTAAGTCTAGCATGCTACCCAACAAAAAATAAATCAATTGTTCAAGATTAATGCACAATTACATAAATACTTTGGCCATTAGAACAAATTATATGTATCCCAACTACTGCAACTCATAACCCAAATCCAAACTTTTCAAATCAAAGAAAAGAAAATAAAATAAAAAGTAAAAAAAAATCAATTGTCATTACATGGAAAGTGTTATAGTTTGTTAGAGCATAATCCACCAGCTTTAAATAGCTGCATTGATTTGAAAATTAGGAATGTCTTCAACCTGAGATGGATTTGCATAGTGGGTCTTAGATAATAAGCACAATACTGTTATCATCATCACAACCATTGTAGGAGTATAATTACTTAAGAGAAACTTATGAATATCTATGATATGGAAAAGGCCTTGAATCCATTTATAATGGGTTGATCAAAGATAAAATCAGTTTTAAAGTAGAAGGTCGTGTATATATACAACACCTCTTAGTTGTCCAATTATTTTTTTGGAAAATTTCAATATTTCTTTTATTTTTCTAATAATTTATTTGTTTATTTAGAGGATGATTTGTGTGGTTAGGTGGAAGTAGAGAGTGATTTGGGAAGATTTATGGATTTAAAAACAATAACCATATCTAATACAAAATAAATAAATAAAAATAAATATTCATTTATAAATAATTGAACAATTACTAATTTTAGAATAAATTATGAACTAAAATGTATCTATAAAATCAAATTTTCTATTCTTTTTTTCTTTTAGTATAATTATAAAATAAAATTATATTTAAAAAATGCATTTAAAAAATCATAAAATAATTTACATAGGGAAGTTTTAGATTTAAATCTCTTTAATATGTTTGCAAGAGAAATCACCACAATATCTTGAAAACTTAAATTTCGTTGTAAAATTAAATTAAATTCTAATTTCTAAAATTTATAAAAAATATATTATTTAGTTTTTAAATAATTAATTAAATTGTAGTGATTATCTATGCAAATGAATTAAATAAATTTTCATATTCATTTTAAATTTAGATATAAAAACAATCTTTCTATATATATTTTTTTCATGTAAATCATTTCATTTACATAGGAAGGTTTTTGATTTAAATCTCTTTAATTTAAATAAAGTTGTATTTTCATCTTTGCTTCTATCCATGCTTTTTGATTTTATGTACATACATATTTGAATGTAATAAAGTAGATAAACAAGATTTTATTGCCAATTGCTTGTCAATTGAATGTTAAATTAAATGCAAGGAATAAAAATGTACATGAGTTTTGCAATACATTATGTTAAAATTAGGGGTTGTGAAATTGAAAGCAATAAAGATGATGGTGGAAGGGAATGACTTGAAATTGGTTGCTAGTGTGGAAGTGCGTGCAAAGGGGTCGGTTGTTGGTAAGCGATTGAGTGGGGGAGGCCAAGCCCTCCCCAAGTAAGGTTTGTGAGAGTGTAAGTGCCCTCATGCCCTTGTGCATTCTCCTCAATCATTGCCTTTGGTGTGTTCCATTTTTTATGTTTTTTTGTGCTTGCGTTGGCTTTCCTTTCTTACATTCTTGAATTTGGAGTTGCATGTTCCTTTTTATTTTGTAACCCTTGATTCTTTAATGGTTTTAAATGGTGGGGGTATAGATCCCCCAACCTTCATGTAAGTAAGGAAGGCAATATGCTTTTGCTAGACAATTCTGGAAAAACCTTCAAAGAAATTCTGCAAGAGAAAAGGCATGTTTTTCCAGTGGAGGCTAGGTTTCTTGTCGAATCCTTGATAGTCCCATGCAACCTCAATGTAGTTGGAAGCACAAAAGGTAAGTTCCCTCTTGGAAGCCCTAGCAATGCTAAACTTACTCCTAATGCTGATTTAAAGAATTTTATCAAGTCTAAAAAAACCAGAATGAAAGATATCACCATGTTTTTGGCAGTGATTGATTCTAGTAAAGTCCTAGCGAGGAAATTTCTAAATAACTAGTTTGCAAATGTTTCGGCTACCAAACTTGGTAATCATTTAAACTATTGTATACTTTTGCATAAAGGTTTGTTTGTTGACATCCTATTAAAAACCCATTCAATGCAAGAAAAAATTCTTACAAAGGCCTACTGGAATATTGGGGGTTGCACCTTCAGGGCCTTCGCCTGGTCTCTAGAAGCCATTGTTGAGGAGGTTCTCACACTCTCCTACCCTCAGTGGGTGGTGGTCAAGGACCTCCCCCTTGATTTTTGGAGAATCATCCCTCTGTTGCTCACTCCATTTGGAAAAGTAGTGAGAATTGATGAAACCAAAGTGGTGCTTCTACACTTGGATGCCAACACACTTGTTTCTCTTACTCTCGGGGTAGAAATAATTGGTAAAATTGAGATTAAGGATAAGGTTAAATTAATTTATTTCCCTCTGGAGATCTTGGGAGGTGTTGGCACATTCTTTCTATGTAGGAAAGAGGGTCACCTCCATAGAAATTTCCCACTTATTAAGGCTAAAATGAATAAAAATCAGCAATGTGAGAACATGTGAGGACACCCAAGGGTATCCTCTAATATCATGTGCCCTGGGAACAATGATGAGCACCCCGTGTCACCTTCTAGTGAGGTGCACCAAGAACCTGAGTCGAATTGGACCCGGGTTGACAACCTGGGAGTCATGGGTGAAAAGCCTAACAACAACCTTGTTGATGAGGCTCATGTTAAGCCCAATGCTGCTAAATCCTCTCGCCCTATTTGAAAGTCTCTAAACCTTAAAAATACTTTTGAAATCTTGTATGATAAATCTGTTGACCTTAGTGTTGAACCAAACACTACTTCTTTAGCATTGTAGAGAGGTGTTGAGTCACCTGTAAGCACTAAAAAGGCTCCTAAACCACCACCGATTGGGACTGAGATCACATTAAAAAATGCAATGCCCAATAGCTTGTCTTGAAGGATATTAGGAAAATAATTGCTAATAAATTTCTAAGGAATGAGGAGGATAAAAATAATCTTGGCAGTGTGCATTAAAAATTGCTCAATGCCCTACTCTCAGTATGGACAAGGAAGATGATAGTGTCCTGATTGAGGATGATAGGGTGTCATCTTTACTAGGAGAACTGGTGTATGAGCTTGGAGAAAAACCTTCTGGTGCCTCCACTAGCCCAAACTTAGAACCTAAAACTTTTGTTGCTACCTCTCTGGTGGGAAAACTTGAGGCAACACCCTCCACTACACAGTTGGAGGATGTGGTTTTGTGTGAGGTAAACCCCTCCCCAAACTTGGTTGACACCTCGACCCCTCTTATTGATGATGCCTCACTAGAAATCCCCAAGTAGGCCACCATTCCTCCTTGTAAGCCTAGAGCAGAGTCTACTAAGGAGTATGCGTCCTCTAGTAAAACTAAAATATTTGATGCTAAAAAGTGTCTGTAGGAAGAAATTAAAACCTCTTTAAAAATCAAGGATGCTATAAAGGTAAAAACTACCAAGGATTAAACGGTGACAACATAGAATTGTCTGAAGTCATAAGATGTTGATCTAATTAGAATATCACCTTTGGGAAATTCAACCATGTACCTGAATATCACCTTTTGGAAATTCAACCATGTACCTGAGCCATGGGTCAGCCTAGGTAGACCTAGGAAGTATGGGAATTCACTATGCATGAATACAGGCAGTATTCAACTAGCTAAGAACAAAAGAAAGAAAACAAGCATAATAATCCAAATGCCTAATCCCAAAAGACTAGAAGAGAGGATAAGCTTCCCAACTTTTTTGGAAGCTTCAAGAGGGAACAAGAGGCAACTGCTACAAATGGTGATAATGAATCTTAACTTCATATCTTGGAACATACAGGGTCTTGAATCCCCAGATAGGAAGTATGTTGTAAGAAGATTTCTTAATCTTGAGATGTAGAAGGACATTGTCCTACTACAAGAGACCAAGGTTGTTGGGTTCACATTGGACACAAAACTTAAGTTTATTTGGAACAACTCCTCTTTATTCACAACTCTGCACAAGAAAGGAAGAGGAGGAGCTACCATTCTAATCTCCCAAAAATGGACTCCCTTTGTGACTAGCCATGGCAACTCCCCTTGTAACAGGACAGTTTGGATCGTCATTGAAAAAGGTGTTGACAAAGTGGGTATTTTCTCTATTTATGCATCAAACGACAATAGAGAAAGAATCAAGCTTTGGCAATGGCTATCTTGCTTACCTGACATTCCCTGGATAATGGGGGGATATTTTAATATGGTTGAGTAGGTTGAGGATAAATGGGGGGTCTTGATCTATGGGATGGAAAGGTAGCAAGAAATTATATTGGAAAATAATGAAGGAAAAAATTAGGCTCCTTGACCCTATGGAGGGAGGTAAGAATAATTACAAAGGGGTTTAGTTCACCTGGTGCAACACTAAAAAGGGAGCAAAAGAATCTACTGTAGGTTGGACAGATTTCATGCCAATAAAGATCTAATCAACTTTATCCCAAATAGTGATGGCATGAAAGTAAGTGTATACCCTTACACTCTCTCTGATCATCATCATGTTAAATTAAGTCTTATCATCAATCAAGGTAGACCCAAGGAAAAATAAAAGAAAGAATGCTTCATCCTAAATACTTGGCTTCTAAAGGATGAAGATTGTAGGGATGCCATTGTGTCCCTAAGAGAAATCAACAAATGGATGTTGAAGGATATGAATGCAATTGAAAGGTGGGAACATAACTTCTTAAGTTGGAGGAAACTCCTCCAAACTATAGGAAAGGAAAAAGCAATGGATAGTAGGAGGGAATAAAAATAACTCCATGATAGTTTAATTAGTGTCGAGTCTGAAATCCAACTAAATCCCAATAGTTAAGAACTCTATGAAAATATTTTCCTAGCTAAGGATAAGTTGAGGAGAATTCAAGCCCATAAGATCCAAGGGGCAAAGGTAAGGGCTAAAATGAATTGGTTGAACTTTAGAGACTAGGGCTCGAAACTTTCTTCAAATTCACAAGGGAGAAAAACTTCAAGGAACAAATAGACCAAATTTGCAATGATGGTAGGACTTGCACAACCCAGGAGGAAATCCTAATGTAGTTCCAGGCTTACTACCAAATGCTCCTTGCTTCAGAGGATGGGGGAGAAGGCAGCTAGGAGGCCAGAGACTTTAATAAGAGGCTCATTCCTAAGAAAGTCTTGGTGGAGAATGCCTCCAAGCTAGAGGAAAAAATAACCTATAATGAAATCATAAATGTTGTCAAGTCTATGAAGAATGACAAGTCTCCTGGGTGGGATGGGTTGTCCATGGAGTTCTAGAAAATTTTTGCAAAATGGATCTATGAAGATCTTCTTCAGGTATATGATGAGGCCCTAGAAAAGGGTTCTCTAGGGAGTAGTATCAACAAAGGTATAATAAAATTGCTACTAAAAGGAGGGGATAAAACAAGTGTAAGAAATTAGAGACCAATTACATTGTTAAATGTCTCTTATAAAGTGTTGGCTAAAGTAATTTCCAATAGACTAGCCATTATTCTGCCCAAATTTATCAATAGTACCCAAACAAGGTTCATCAAAGGACATTACATCCTAGAAAACGTGATTACAAGTTAGGAGGAAATGGAATGGGCAAGGTATTCCAAGCAGGATGTTGCCATGCTCTTGATTGATTTCAAAAAAGCTTATGACAGAGTTGAATGGGGTTTTTTAAGGGAAACTCTAGAGGCCTTTGGGTTTCCTAAACTCTTCTACAAAATGATGGATACACTGCTAAAAGATGTAATAGCACAAGTGGATGTGAATGGATCACTTTTAGAGGAAATAAACTTGAGGAGATCCATCAAATAGGGTTGTCCTTTGGCCCTTTCTTTGTTTGTCATTGCCTTGGATGCCTTACACTTCATGCTACTTAGGGAGAATAACTTATCACCTAGAGTCAAAGGTATAAGGCTTCAGGATAATAATGATTTGATAAATATTTAGTTTGTCGATGATACTACCATTTTTGTGACTCTAGAAGAAAACAATATGGATTCATTGTTGAAAAAACTCAACATATTCTACAAAGCCTCTGGGGAAAAACTTTCAATGGCTAAATCTATCCTCCTAGGGTGGCATGAATCACCCCCTGATTGGGTAAATAAATATGAATTTCAATGGGGAGGCCCATCTAAGCAAGTTAGATACTTGGGGATACTGTTTTCTATCAAACCAAACCTCAAAGAAATTTGGCTTTGGATAAAAACCAAAATTGAAGGAAAATTTGACAAATGGAATAAGCATTATTTGTCCCTAGCTAGTAGAATTCAATTTTTCCAAAAGATCGTTGCATCCTACAACATCTGCTTCTCTTCTATCTATTTCTTCAATAGTTATCAAGCCAATGATATTCCAAAGATTAGGGGCTTTCTATGGTCGAATGGGAAAGGGAAAAAGAAAAAGAACGCAGTCAAATGGGATTGGTGTTACCTCAACAAAGAGTAGGGGGATTAGGATTAAAAGGATTAAGGCTGCATGGAATTGCCTTGGCAACAAAATGGATTGCAAAAGCATTAGTTGGTAATGAGCCCTGGAAGGTTTGATTGTTAGAAATAACATTTAGCCAATGACCCTAAAGCATGCTAAGGCATGGAAACAATTTCCCATATGTGATATTCTCACTAGTAAACATCCTATGACCCCAACCAGTTCTCTTGTCTTTAGCAGCTTTGGAAGGCTTGGGAAATAATCAAGCATAATGTCAATTTCAACCTGTGCAAAATTAAAATAAACATCAAATGTCAAGTGTTTAGTTCCATCTAGTGGAATTTAGAGCATAACTCCAAACCACTAGCTCTTCTACAAGAATTTTTTGCAAAGAAATGGACCCAAAAAGGTATTCATTCCTTTAAGGATACTCTTGATAATGGCTAGATAAAAGATTGGTATACCTTGGCTAGTGAATTCTACCTCCTAGATTCCAATTGTAGAACCTTTAATACCCTGTTGGAAGCATGTAGAAATGCAAGCTTTCCTATGGATACTATTGATGATTTTGACATTTCCTGTGATCTTAGGTGGAAAGATGGAACTTCCCTCTCGGATATCAAAGAAAAAGTAATTTATAAAACACTAATTTGTAATTTTTTTGTTATTGAATACTTGAATAACTGTTGCAATGTATCTCTTCCTCACAAGGTTTGGAATTAATGTTTTTCAATCTATTCAGCATAACAATAAGGAGCCTAAAACATCCTGCTTTAGGTAGTTTGTTGTTTTGCAAAAAATTCCTTTCAAATCCATTGTTAATGAGGTGGAAACATGCACCATTTGTAGATCTCCTGAAAGCGTTAAACACTTTTTTTCTAAAAAAAAAATTCAAAAGAGATATGAAAATTATTTTGTAATGACCTTGTGATTTGGGATAAAAATAACAAAGTTATGTGGAATGAAATTTTAATTAATGATAAGAAGCTCAAAAGTGACTACAAATTGTTTTGGATTTGTTTAACTAATGAGATTTTGTGGCATATCTGGAAGGCAAGGAATGAGAAGTTCAAGGTGTCCAAGAGGGATCTTACTAAGTCATACAAGTGACTCACTTTCTTCAATATTGTTGTGCATGTGAACATCCATTTGGAAATCTCTATGTCAAAGTTTTGGAGGCCTACCACATAAGGTTCAGTGACTATCTACAGTAAGAAGGTACGTTGTGGGCACACACATCACCGTAATCAAGAAGAGGAAGAAACTTTCTTAAGGTAACTAAATGAACTTCAAGGGTCTTTCAACAATGCAAGCACAAATGCTAACAGGCATAGGGATCCACATTGCATAGGGTAGCAAGGAAATGCGGGCATGATTTCAACTGCAGGTCATAGCAAAAAAGGAGTCATTGATGGCCAAGTTCATGAAATCAATTAGTGAAGGAACACATGTGGTAAACATTGAGGAGGTGCAATATGGAATTAATTAGCATTATAATCATGAATATTCTAAAATTTATCTGAAAGCATTAAAGGAGTTCAAAAGGGTCTTCAACAAAGTGGTAGCTGGGAAAGACAAAAAGGCTAAAATGGTCCAACATGCTAGGTTGTTTATAGTTTTGATACTTGTGTGCTAGGGCATGATTCATGATACTCCATGGTTTTGGATTACAATGCAATCCCTATACATCTTTATAATCTATATAGTAGGTCTTAACGTAGATTTTCTAGGCCTACTTGTTAGGTTTTCAATGGAATTTATTATGTAAACAACTATATAATAGGCCTCAAAATAGATCATTGATCTGGATGATATGTATTTCAGTTATTCAACTATTATTAATACAAAAAAAAATCCATTATGTGAGTGTCTAAAGGAGGTTCAAGGATTACGTCGATAGAAAACTATATGTATATTAATATGCTTGAGAATATGCATTTGTGCATGGATGCACTACAAATTCTAGTTGCATGTGGTTGGATTAAACAATTAACAAGTTCCACATAGTGCCTAGTACTTGCCTTAATAGTATTGTAATTATTGTTTTTTAGATTTGATAAAAATTAAATGTAATTTTTATTAATGTGAATAAAAATAAATATAAGTTTTGTTATTTATAGTGTTTTAGTATTGCTAATTAGTTTTTTTAATGACCTAACCCTATCCCTAACTCATACTCTAACTCTAATTCTATCCCTAACCCTAACCCTAACCCTAACCCTATCGCTAACTCTAACCCTAACAATTTAAATTTTAAACCATTATCTTAATCCTAGACCTATCTCTAACCCTAACTACTATCTAACACTATCCATAACTATAAACCTAATTTTTATCACTAACTTTTAAATAAATAACATATTTAATAAATGTTATATTACAATTTTTATTTGGTAAGTGCTACTAGGTAAACATTGCAAAGCTGTGTCACACTTTCGGCTAAATAAATAGTTTCGAACAAAATATTTTTTGCCAGAAAAGTTTCGGCCAAATAGGTTTCGATCGAAACCACATGGCCTATATGTGGCACATAGGGTTTTGACTGAATAAGTTTCGCTTGAATCCCAAAAAATTAACTTTTTCCTTTTCCTACTTTGAAATTGGCTTTGAAATTGGATATTTCAATGTGTAAGGTTTCTATAGAAAGGGTTTCAGGTGAAACCCTTTCTACCAAAACTATATATGTGGCATCCTAATTGGTAGCCAACTCAACTTTTTTCAAAATTTTCCAAAACTTTCAACTTCAACTAAGTATTTCTTTAGTTAGAATGATTTTTTTGCAAAAAAGAAAAATACCCTTTTGTAGAGCTCGGAGTTGTGAATCAAATATGTAATTTTTTAAATATTTTGATTAATTTTAATATATTTTATTTTTAAAATAATGCAAGTAGGTTGATAAAGTTAAAAAATAGGCTATTAAAATTTAAAATAATAATTAAAAACATATTTAATTTTTTTTTTTTAAAATATATGGGGCACAAGAGGAGAGAGTCTTCTTCAAATGGGTATAATTTATTTTTGAAGATGATTAAAAAAATAGACAATAGCTGACGCCCTATGAAAGCTATCAAATTATGAAAAGTTTGACTTTAAAACATTATTACGAGAAAAATATACATCAAAATTTGATTTTTTTTTTTCCATGCATAAAATATTGAAGTTACCAATTTGGAGAAAAAAATAGGGAGAAATGATTTTTTTTTTAATTTATTTCTTGATGGCCTGTGAAGTCACTTTTTTTAAAAAAATTTAGTATTCCAAAATCTGTTCTTAAATTGATAAAAATAATAAAAACAATTTAAAAAAAATATGAAAAATTACAAGAATAAACTTTTTTAAGAAGGGGTAAAATTTTTATTCAATCAAATCCAAAGTACAAGGCAAAGGCCAACGGCCCACCAGATCAAGACCACCACCAGAACACCCAACAACAACACTACCTATTCCTGTCTTCCACTAATAACCCCTCCAGGGTCCCAATATGATCAGAAGGTAACTCATCCCTTCCACTAATATCCCAACCATCCACATTCTCAGAGGCCCACTTCGCCAAAAAATTAGCCACTCTGTTCCATTCTCTAGGGATATGACAAAAGGAGACAAAATCTGAGGAACTGCATAGAATCAAAATCTGCCTGACCACAGAAGCTAATTTCCAGTTAACATCATCCAAACTCTGGTTGTTTAGCATATCCACAACAATCTGAGAATCAGACTCACAGATGATCCTCCTCCAGCCTAAAGAGCATCCCCGATCAACTGCAATCTTAATAGCAAGGGCCTCCATCAGATTATTAGAGTGCTGACCTTTGTAAATAGAGAAGAGAAAAACCGCACCACCATCATTACCTCTACCAATACCCCCAATACCAGCATGACCAGGGTTCCCACGAGAAGAACCATTAGTATTAATCTTTAGGACCCCCACTAGGGGAGGCATCCACCTCCCATCCCGACAGACCCGTTAACTGACATGATGAGGTCTTCTTCCAGCAAGGCATCCCCTTCTATTATCCCCCAGGTTCAAATTTTGCAAAATAGCAAGATCACCAGGATCAGTATTTTCAGACATATCACACTTAGCAAAAATAGTCTCTTGAAGCCTACTAATTATCTTCTTCCACCATTAGAAACTTCCCAAATTGGAGCCACAAAAAACTCTACGGTTCCTCTCCAGCCAAAGGTTCCAGAGAATGAGAATAGGCCCAACAGACCAGGCCACCTTCAAGAAGGAAGTCTTCGCTGGAGGCTTGCCCAAACTCTCCCAAAATTCAATTATGGAGGTAGCATGAATACAACCATGATGCCAAGCCTCCCACCATCTATGCCATATCTCTATAGAAAAAGGGCAAAGAAAGAACAAGTGGGAGGTACATTCCTCACTGTGCGAGCAAAGAGAGCAAATAGAAGGTCCCTGAAAACCTTGCTTGCGGAGATTTTCCCAAGTGAGGCACTTCTTCTGAGCAACCAACCATAAGAAAAAATTGCATTTGGGCCAAGAAAAGTTGTCCCAAACCTTCTTCCACTAGTGCACCTCAGCCGGACCATGTAAGTTTCTGTCAAGCATAACATAGCCTTGAGCAACAGTAAATTTACCTTTGGGACTAGGACTCCAAGCCAAAATGTCCCTCCCATTAAGGGAGCTGCAGAGCCTACCCTCCAAAACTCTAGTAAGAACAACACGATCCTCAACAGACCCACCCAGCCACTCCTACGGGTCCTTCCAACAAGCCACCACCGCCTGACCAATACACTTGACTGTTTTAAAATGCTCCACCTTAATCCAACCAACTTCAAAAAAAATATGGCAAAGAGGCTAAAGCTGAGGGAAGCAGAAAGAATGGGAGGGTGACCATCCCAAGAGTCTTGCCAAAACAGAGCATCAGAGCCTCTATTATAGATCTAGAAGAGACCCTCCTTAATTAGCTGAGCTCCCTTCTTAAGGGTATCCCAAATACAAGAACCTTTACCCAGCAGAGCAAGCCGTGACACATCAAGGCTATCAGCACCAAGAAAATACTTGTGGGAAAGAATCTTAGCCCAATCCTGATCCTGATTGTTGTACCACCTCCAGTACAACTTGGCAGCCAAGGCCGTGACAACAAGAGCCATAGACCTAAGACCAAGGCCCCCAACATGCTTCGACCTGTAGACAGACTCCCACTTGACTAAACTCCACTTCGAGGAAAGAAGGCTGCCTAACCAAAGAAATTTCAGAGATAGAGCATCAAAATCCTTCACAAAGGTGGAAGGGGGAACCAACACACAACACCTATAAATGGGGAGAGACTGCACCATAGTCTTTAGAAGAACCACTCTCCCAGTAAAAGATAACCATATGTAAGTCCAATGACTAACCTTACTCCAGAATTTATCCAAAATCCCCTACCAGTAATCTCTACGCTGAGATCCCAAGGCCAACGGGATCCCAAGGTACATCAAGGGAAGAGAACTGATCTGAAATCTAAGGATCCTAGCAATCCTGCTCTGAATAAGCCGAGGAGTATTAAAGAAATAAATGGAGGATTTTTCCTCATTAACACACTGACCTGAAGCCTTCAAATAGATGTCTAA
>VDFB02151434.1:0-25207 GCA_007258455.2 Sequoia sempervirens
CAATCAAAAAACAAATGCACAATTGGTTGAACTCCACCACATGCTAGACAAGATTTAGACAGAAGATTTATCATTACTTCACCAACAACGAGCTTATTAAATAACAACATCCATCTAAAAATATTTCTTAGTTTCTCTATAATTAGACCAAATCCTCTTTGATCTCTTAGCCATCAATGAGGTTCATTGCCCTATGACTTCAGTATCGCTATGGTATGATCATAATTGCATAATTATGTCATTTGGATACTTTCCACAACTCGGGTAAGCTATTTGAGTTATTATCTAATTAATTCACTTAAGTTGTCTAATGTTGGAAATATTAAAAGGACAACTTAGTGTAATTGTTCATTGAAAAGGTATTAAAATGTGTTTTAAGTTGGATGCTTAGGCTTGGGGGACTTTGCACATGAAAAATAATATTAATTCTCCTAAAAGGTCTTCGTGAGGGAAAATAGAAATTATTATATTTTAAACTTGGATATGTCCCTCGTAAAAAGTTATAAAAGGAAGTTGAGGGCTTATTTGTGAGTTTAGCCATGAAATTTTATTTGCTTTGCTGTTGGAGAGAACCTGAGTTCTTCCAAAACTTCTTGAGGATGAAAACCCTCTTGGAGTTGTTGGTTTTGGGGATGAAAACCCCCCTAGCCGGTCTTGGTGATTCCATTCAGGGATTACAATTGAGTTAAATTTGAAGTTTTCTGGTTTTCTGATCAAATGGAGGATTTGGATGTGTTTTGAAGGGGTTTGTTGTTGCTAATCTTTGGGAGATTGACTCATGTGATTTCAGTGAATTAATGAAGACCTTCCAGGCAGGCCATACCTCTGCTTCCTTGGCCTTACCATCATGGAAGTCTTCTTGCTAGGTAATGACACCAAGTTTTATTTTTTGAGGTGCTATTCATAATGTCTTGCAGACTGTACAGACAGATTTGTGAGTTTACTGGCCATACCACTTCCAATGGAGGTTGTACCATCTATGGATGAGGCGTTTGAATTGCTGGGATTGGAACACCTCCTTATTGTTGTCCATTCCTTCACAAATTGTGGCACCTAGTAGTTATTTTCTGCCTTCAAGTCTTCTTTGATTGAGGAAATTGCTGAATGATTAGTTATGAAGTATTTTATATCTGCTGTTCCTGCTATTAGAGCAATAAAGTTTGCTGTTGCAGTTCTGTTTTGAGACTGTTTTGGGTTTCCAGTATGCTATATCATCTTTAGTAATGTTTGGGGGTGTGTAGGGAGAAGTTATGAAATGCTCTTTTCAGTAGTTGGTGTGTGGGTGTGTCGGATGCTTAATTCATAGGGTGTATTTCAACGTACTACGGAAGTAAACTAGTTATGCATAGGATATAGATACGTACAACATATTCTAGAACACAAAATGCATGAAATAAGGAATGCTTATATTCATTTATCTATAGTAAAGTATCAACATTACAATCACATGGCTGTCAATAGTATTCTCATCATAATGTATTCCCAACTACAAGGACACAATACATATAACGCTTGGCGATGGTTGAGCAACCAACCATCGTGATGTTTCATAACAACCCATTGACCACTAATCGGGACTTAATTACCCGAGTACACATGACATTTATTACATTAATTATTCACACTACAACTATAGTTTTATTGAACATAAATGACTGGCCGACTACGACTGACTATGCTACGACCGACTATGGCTGACTACAACTAAAGACAAGCTGACTACGACCGACTATGACCGACTACAACTAAAGACAATTACAACTTACATCATCCCCCCCACAAAAGAAGTCGTCTTCCAGAGGACATGGCAAACCAAAAAGGGAATGATATTACGCATAATGCTAAGGAGAGGAAGGGGGAAGTGAAGACGTCCCTGGATGCACTGATGTAGTCGGGGTAGTCGTCAGAGAGCGTTGCTCCCTCAATTGCCTCACTTCCTCTATATGCACGCAGAGGTGGCGGTCGGCGAGTATCTCTCGTTCCCTAGTGGCTTTAACCATGCGAGCCGCCTCCATCAACTGGATTTTGGCCTTGTCCACCTCCGTGGCCCTTGTTGCCAATTGCTCTTCCACCTCCTTTACTCGCTGTTCCCATGCTTGCTCCCTTTGCCGCGCCTTTTCCTCCAAAGTGGTCACCTTGGCCTCGAAGGCCACTACTTGGGCTTCCTCAACACTAGCTAGTTGGGTCTACTTTGTCAATCGTTTTTGAAGTTTCTTCATAGCTTCGGCAGACTCATCTTTGACCTTTTGTAACATTCTATATGCCTCCACCTTCCCTGCTAGTGCTAACTTAGTGGAAAATATTTTGCGCTTCATGGCATAAAAAACGTCGCAAAAGGCTAACTCAATATGATAGAGACTCTCTAGAACCCGGGCATCCCTTCCTGCCATCCTTGGTGGTGTACCACACCATGCTCCAGGCATTGCTGGGGTCTCACCTATTGGCCATCCTTGACTAGTGAAGATGCGAGAAAACTTCGACTCACACCCCATCTGCACGAATCCACGGATCCGCTATACCTCTTGGGCCACAAGTGGGGAATGTCTGACCTTGAGCTCTTTAGAGATGTGTCCCATTGCATCATCACCGGTCCCATATGTTGGAGCTCTTCTACATATCACTGCACAGTCCCCAAAGGATTTGATGAATTCTGCTGTGACATCTCTATGATCAATCTGCCAAACCCAGTGGAGCCATCATCCTCTTCATTGCCAGATGCTAACGGTAACTCCTTGTCCGCCGCAGGGGTCTCCCTAAATGTCTGCCTCTCACCTTCCTGTACCCCTGCTACTATCTCCCTCTCCCTTGTAGCCGTTGGCTGTTGGTGTATCCCTTCCTCTTTAGCTAGCCTGGCAGTGACACTCTGTTGAGTTTGGAGGAGTGGGCCTCCCTCATCCACACCCCCAACCAAAGCCTCTGAAGGGCTGGGCATTGGTTCCTCTGCCACCTCAAGCGTAACACCCATTGACCCAAGCCAATCATCTATTTGTGCCACTCCTGGCACTCTTGCTGGTGTAACAAGGGGCTTGGCGATTCCGTCAATGTCGTGTCTTGTTCCTGTGTTGTAATCATCCCCCATGTAGTCATCGGACGAGTCGTTGGTGGTAATGCTGGTGGTCTCAACTCTGGTATGTTTGGCGATGCGGCTGGGGCCGAGGTTCCTGTCGGTGTATCCGTTGAAACTGCCGGTCCTAGTGGTGTATCCGTTGAAATTGCTAGACCTGGTGGTGTAACCGCTGAAGCTGCCAAACCTGGCAGTACATCTCCTACTTGCAAACTTGGCAATGCCTCTCATGAAATTGTCGAACTTGGCAATGCCTCTCCTTAAACTGCCGAACTTGGCAATGCCTCTCCTGAAACTGTCGAACTTGGCAATGCCTCTCCTGAAACTGCCGAACTTAGCAATGCCTCTCCTGAAACTGCCGAACTTGGCAGTGTGGCAGCTGGTGGTGCCGAATCTCGGGCCAATGGTGCCCAACTTGGCAATGCGCTTGGCACAGAGGCTGCTACTCTCAGTGTCCGCCCGACGTCCGCCTGATGCCAATGGGTGATGTCGGAAGGGTAAACGTTATGGTTGGCGATGGGCTCTCAATACGAATTGGCGGTGCTGGCAGGTTGGTATTATGGTCGCTTCCTCTACCTCCATCCCCGATGTTGTTTGAGCACCTACAACCAAGGACACTTCTTCGTCTGTCGGCGAACTAGTGTCCGACGTCAAAGAGGACAATTCAATCGATTCCTCTTCCTCCTATTCGCCGCTTTCAGTTGATGCTTCCTCCGTCGATGCTTCCTTTTCCATCGATACTTCCCTGCGTTTCCTTTTCTTCCCCGCATGCAAGGAATTTTCACCAACTTGTTTCAGCTCTAACTCCGTCCAGTAGAATGTTGTCGGCAACCCTGGATCCAAATGGGTGAGTGGCTCCGGCCGACCCCATTTGCCTCTGGTACTTGTGGATGGACAACATTTAGGAACAAGGCGATTGCATGCCGCGTCATGTAAAACACCTTGTGCCTCTGTGACGAAAATTCTCTCATTCGCTCTGAAAGTAACCGCCCCTAATTATAAACTTTGCCCACGCTCAGGCCAATCATGTAGTCTACCATCCAAATGGTGATGTTTGACGCTCGACTTGCCGCTGTAAGTCTGCACTTCATCAAATCTAGCAAGCATTTCCATTTTGGGGTTGCTAGGTGGTGCTTGCGCAACCCTCTATTGCCCATATTCCATATGCTCTCCTTCTCCTCCGCTGTCAAGTTAGTTTGACAAACTTTCTTGATGATGTCTTCTTTGTGCTGTTGAGTCATTTTGTCGGGTTTGTTAACTCCCGCTCCTATTGCCAGGATGCCGAACACTCTCTCGAAGTCTTGTGGCCAAAACGACACTGTAATGACACAATCCCTGTAATCCAAAATGGACCTGTGTGAATGTCAGCAGTAATTCTCTACCATTGCCTTCAACCAGGGCTCGAATTCCCAAGCGTTGAAGAATGGCAATAATACTACCTTGTCTACCCGAGCATGCCTTAGTGCTATTTTGAGGATATGATCATCGACTGTATTCCGCCACCATTGCTTGCATTCATTTCCCGTTAAGCTCTCCCAGGTCATGGTGTCTACTCCTGTATCTGTACTCATCTTCTTCTTTGCCGATGCCACCTTCAGCTTGTACTATATTACTTTCTTTCCCTTGTCCATTTTGTTGTTACCTTGGCGTTGCAGTTCAACTATATTTCTTTTCGCCTGGCAATTAATTCTTGGCAGGAAATGGTTACTACAACTACCTGTACTTGTGCTTAGGTTGTACGGTTCTAAGCTCGCCAAACTCTGTACGATGTGCCAATACTAGAGAATGTTGAAGCTTACTTTTTTTGTGACTTGGTTGGTTTGAACGATTTGCAACTTTTGCCTTGGATTCTGCCATACGTTGTGGAGCCTCTGTGTAGATTGCTGTACGATGTGAGGAGATACAAAATGCCGTATAGTTTGGGAACTTTGGTAGATGTGGATGTTTGCAAGGTGCTTTCTATGTTTTTGCAGACGCTGTACTATAAGCTTCCTTGGCTGCACTTTGAGCTTACTAGGCCTTACGCTGGTCTTTTCTGGCCGTACGTTGATCTTGCTTGGCTGTACACTGATCTTGCTTGGTCGGACGCTGAATTGTTTTGACTGTCTGGTCTCCTTGAAGCTATGTTCTCTAGTCCATACGACCTTGTAATGTCCCCCTTTGGGATAACCTTGAATCTTGTCCTAGAATCACAAGCTTAATGTAGTTGGGGCTGTAACTTATCACTTATATACTTTAAACAAGATAAATCTCGGCTTTAGGTCCTTTGCATGAGTATACACACATCCACACATATATATATATTTCATATATACGTATACATATATATATATATATAGCTGCTTATAGTTGTTGATCCTTATTTCCTTAATCTTAATCTGCCTTTCAAATCATATTATGTTCCTTCCTTTATTCACATTCCATTTTATTCCTTTCACTACTCATTCTTCCTCCACAATCCCTTCATAAAATCTACAAATCAAGTCTTCATAATCTGCTTTTCTTGTGCTGGTATATTTGTGATATAATCATTTATCTTGCACACACATTAGATCCGCTCTTCTCGAGATTTTGAATAATATTTTCAATCTTCTCACCCCAAATTTAATGTGCATAGATATGGATAAGGCTCTATTTATATTTAAAGCCATGACTGAATAAGGAAGCAAGCTCCAAATTTGTTCCTTTAGCATGTCTTAAAACTTAGAAGTTTGCTAGTGGAAAATGGAAATAGAATTAACTTCAGATGAAATCCAATCGCCCAAGGTCTAAACATGAGCACCACACAAATATCTTCTTTCATATAAACCAATGACCTGATCTGCCACTGCCCACCTTATGGCTTGTCCCAGAGGTATTCTCATAAGCCTTGGAAGTAATCCCTTCCACAAGGCTAACAACCCTTCTTCTGCAAAAATTGTCCTTATTGCATGAATCATGTCCTTATACTTAAGTTCTCCTGTCTCAACAGATCTAGTTTGGGCCATTAATATGGTTTTCACGACATCAAAAGGGCCTGTACAAATAGGACCTGCAATCCCTGCTAGAAATCCTGATATCATGGATCGCCATGGCCGAAGAGTTTGCCTGTCACCTTCATGCTTTTTCCACAGAACAACATCAAATGCATTCTTGGCAGTGAACATTGCTGATTGATTAATTCCATTTCTCATAACAGTTGGTGTTGCACCAGCCTAGAGGCCAAAAAAACCTTCCTCACACACAATGCTAGTTGCGCAACGAACTGGGCCTTTATACTTCAGTAACTCCGAAGCTAGACCTCTCTACTATTGTAACCTAATCTTTACCACTTTTCATTGTTCAAAGAATTTCAAGTTCCAGTCATTCAATTATCTACAATTGTCCTTTCATGTTTGGGCAAAAGTACTAGCAGTAATATTATAGCTATTGTCTTCTAAAAGAATTAGAAGACCCATCAACATGATCTCAAGTGACCTTGCTCCGTTCTTCCTTTCTTCAATTCTTCTAAACGGTGAACTGTTTTTTCTCCATCTCCCCCATCAAACATGGGACCGAATCATGAATGGTTCGCTGGTTTTTCTTCCCCCCCCCACTATAATGTTCTTTTATTCTTCTTTATACCCACAGAGGCTAAGGGACATATCGCTTCATTGTATGCATTTGTCCCAAAAGACATGCCTATTGATTAATGATCTAACATTATCCTTAATGTTGCCGCCGATTTCCCTTGAGTCGATAGAAGATGCTTTCATATGCTTTCATGGTTTGTATTTCATATTAATGATTCCTTATTTTATATATATATTTAATATATATTTAATTTGACAATATGTTATATATTATTGTGAGTATTTATTATAATGATCAAAGTATTTAATATTATAATACTTGTATTTGATAAGTGTAGTATTATTTTATGTTTAGTTTCTTTATTAATTTTATTTATCCATTAGATTATAATAATTATTTTTAATATTTATATCGTTATTTATAATATTTATTTTAATATTTAGAACGTTATTTAATATTTATAATTATATTATTGTCTGGGACAATTATAATTATGTCAAATGGTTAATATTTTAAATTTGTATTTTATTATCTTAATGTCACGATGGAGGGGACATGACAAACCCCTTGAATCTTCCCTCCTGGGTTTGTATGACCTCCTTCTACAATGCCTTGTGCCTTATTACGTGCTGTGTGATCTGCCAAACGATGCTCCTTTGGTTGCTAGTGTGGGCTATGCCGTATAATTTACTTCCCAAACCATGGTTTCTACCTTCATTTTTCCTCTGCACGGTGATTTCATGCTTTGTATCTTTTGCTCGACTCACCTTACTTGGGCCTTCTTTATGTCGTACGACCCTTTTGGCCAATATATAATCTTGGCAATTTTTGGTTTCCACCAATGTCTTGCCCTCGCTCAATGGCTGTACGATTTTCAATTTAATAATGATTCTTACTTTAATTTTCGCCAAGATTTACTTCTCTTGGTCGCTTCTTTGAATGGCTGTACAATTTACTTTTTGGCCAAGACTTGGCTATCTTTTATTTTAATTTTTCTCACTTTAATTCTCCATGTCTCTTTTAATTTTTTAATCTTTCCATTTTCCACTTCTAACTTTATTATCCCCCTCCTTTTTAATTTTTCTTCCTTCTCGTTTTTCCTTTTGTCCATTTTAATATTCTCGACTTCATTTTTCAATACTTCTGCCTTTTTTAATTTTTAATTTTTTCCATTTTTCTTTCTTTCTCATTTTTGAATTTTTTTGATTCCCCTCGGCAGTTTTTCTATTTTTCTCATTTTTTCTCTCCTCTCTCTTCAATTGTTTTTTCTAACTTCTCTCATCGTCTCTCTCCTCTCTCCGATTTTTTGTTTTTTCAGGCTTTTATCATCTTCTCTCTCTTCTTTCTCATATTTCCTCTTCGTTCCTTTGGCTTCATTACCTTTTCTGACCTTTAATTCCAACACATAATGCCACTTACACGCATATGGAGGTTTTTTTTAACAATCTTCATCACAACAAGTACCCATGTATTTGACATCAAACCATTTATCTAATAGAGGAGCAGGACCGATACCTTTAAAGTTGCCGTCGACATATCTTCCTCCGTACTGTTGGTACCACGTTACATCTTCCCCGTCTACTGTTGGTGGCCCAACTGGGTTTGGTATCGCTCTCCATAGTCTATCCGTCGTTGCTATCCTCGCCACTTTGGGCACCTTCCTTCTGTCCATTCTCATTTGCTTCAATAGGTCTTCTGTGTGTCCATTAACGTGTGACACAAATGTAGCTTTAGTCATTATCACTATTTTTCAGGCATAGGCCAATCGTCTCGGTGTATGCATTCCATTGCTCATCATCCCACCATTTTTCGTCTTCTTCATCGGTGTCACTCGGTTGGCGCTCCCTCCGCTCCGTCGCTTGCTCTTCTTTCTCTTTCTGAGCTTCTTCATCCAGTTCCTTGGCAAGGTATCCCCTCCTTATGCCTTCGTATGGGGCTTGGTAACTCTAGTGTCCCCCCATCCGTCGCCACAAGGTGGGTGTTCTGAACATTGCATTCGTTAGATGCTTGTGCACCCGAGGTACTACAATACCTTCATATTTCTTCTTTGCCAACCTTTCTTCAATAATCTGAGCTCCGCCTGATGCAACCCAGTCTTCTTAGGCCACTTATCCGCTTCCTCCTAGGCCCCATAGTTGTTCTCTATTGGGTTCCTCCTTCTGCACTAGCCAATCCTCTTTGGTTGCATATCCCAACATGTTTATTTGTACAGGTTCCTTACTTTCTTTGTAGATCTTCAACTTCAACCAGTTCACCGGATCCTTGAACATAGTGTCGTCTGGTCTTGCTAATTTAACTGCTCCATTGCCTTCGACTTCGTGGATCTAAAATGGTCCCAACCGTTTGATTTTAAACTTGCCTGGCTTGAGTTCGTTACGACCATTGTATTTCAAAACTAATTGCCCTGGCTACAAGTTTGCTCATCAGAGATATTTGTTGTGTCAAAACTTTTGTCAGTTTTGGTGTACCTCCGTCGCCCATTGAGCCAGTACTTGTTCGTCCAACTTGTTCAATTGGAATAATCTCTCCTTCAAACTCTCCGTATCACCCAGTCTATTTTCCACTGCAATTCTTAAACTCGACACTAGGTACTCCGCCGGTACTACAACTTCTTGCCCATACATTAATTGGAAGGGTGTATGGCCGATTGTTACTTTGTTAAGTCGTACGTACGCTCACAGCATGACTGGCAGTCGTTCCTCCCCATCTGCCTCCTCAATGCCACAAGATTTGTGGATGACTGATACAAGTATTTTGTTAGTTGACTTCGTCTGATCGTTTGCTCTTGGATAGTACGGGCTTGAAAGATTGTGTAGGATCTTGAACTCCGATGTCATCAGTCGTATGATGTGATTCATGAAGTGAGCTCCCCGATTGCTCGTAATTTGAATTGGTATACCGTATCTTGTCACAATCTGCTCGTACATGAATCTTGCCGTACTTACAACCGTGTTGTCTGGTAGTGCTCTAGCCTCCGCCCACTTCGTTAGGTACTCCATGGTGATGACAATGTATTGACATTGGTGCATTTGACTGACCTTCAATGGCTCGATGAAGTCCAACCCCCATCGCTCAAACAACTTTGGAGGCCGCGATGGGAAGAGCGGCATGAAGTTTCTCTTCAGTGGTTTACCAACCCTCTGGTAGGTGTCGCATTCTACCACCCACCTCCATGCGTTAGTGTGTACTGTCGGCCATTAGAGGCCTGCCAATAAAACTTTTCTTGCTGTGGCATCTGGACCCATGTGTCCTCCAGCCAGTCCTTTGTGCGCTTCCTTTAGTACTCCTGGGATTTCTTCCTCCATAACACATCGTCGAAGTACTTGATCGGGTCCCATATTATAGAGCAACTCGTTAATGAGTTGGAATGTTTTTCTCTTCAATACCAGTTTACACCGTTTTGCTAGTGGCATGTCCTTTGGGAATGATGAGGTGGATAAGTATTCCCCAATCTTCGCATACCATGGGGGTAGAGCTGCTATTTGGAATAAGTGTGCATTTGGAAAGTCTTCATTTACCCTGTTCGGTGGTTCGCCAGACCGTACTCTTGACAGTTGGTCGGCGATGGCATGGCTCTTCCTTGACCGTACGATGATGGTGAATGTGAATTCCTGTAGGAGTAGTAACCATGCCTACCCTTCCTTGAATGATTGGCTTGTTCACTAGTACATCAATGCCTGATGATCCACATAAAACATGAAAGGAGTTGCCAATAGATAGTGCCTGAACTTCTGTACGGTGTACACCATTCCCAAAGCTTCCCTCTCTGTCGTACTATAATTTTTCTCCGCTCTAGACAATAGCTGATTGGCGAAGTACACTGGATGGTCCAGTCCTTGAACGCTCACCTATGCTAGTGTTGCTTTGATAGCAAAGTTCGAAGCATCTACGTGCACATGAAATTCCTTGTCCCAATCAAGGTATGCCAGGATTTGCGAATTGATCATTCGTACCTTCAATTACTGGAATGCCGCTTCTTGTGCTTCCATCCATTCGAACGATTGCCCCTTGTAAGTATGTCCAGTGGATACGAGATTTGGGCAAAATTCTTTATGAATCTTCTGTAATGTTTGACGTGACCGAGGAATGATTTCACTCCCGTGACATTCTGCAGAGTTTCCACCTGCACGATCACCCGAATTTTGTTCAAGTCGATCTTCAGTCCTGCCTTGCAGACGATGTGTCCAAGTAGTTTTCCTTGAGGTACCATGAATTGGCACTTCTTGGGGTTGAGTGCCAACTAGGCTGCTTTGCATCGTTCCATACAATCCCGAAGGGCCTTCAAGTGTGTTTGCTCATTGCTGAAAATGGATGTCATCGAGGAACGCCTTGAAATTCCCTATGGACATCTTATCAAATATGTGCAGTGTGATCTGTTGAAAGGTTGTCGGAGCGTTGCATAGACCAAATGGCATCTTGTTGTACACATATACTCCGTCCTCAACAACAAAGGTTGTCTTGAGTTTATCCTCCTCAACTATGCTGATTTGATTATATCCTGAAAACCCGTCGAGGAATGAATACATCTTGTGCTGGACCACTTCCTCCAAGATTGAATCAGTGAATGGGATCGGAAAGGGATCCTTTATTGTCACCGCATTGAGGCTTCGAAAGTCTACGCATATTCTGATTTGTTCTGACTCCTTCAGAGATATCACTATTGGTGACACCTAGTCAGTCACTTCGACCTTGAATATAATTCCAGCCTCCAACATTTTTATAATTCCAATCACTTGTACCTTTGCAGCGTAGTTTTTGTTCATACGGTACGGTCTTTTCCGTACGGGCTGTGCTCTAGGTATAAGTGGGATTCGGTGTACGCACAACTCTGGAGGTATGCCCTTCAGATCCTTGTACGTCCATTTGAAGGCGTTCTTGTACTCCATGAAAATTTTAAAGGCGGTTGTTTTCAATATGGGGTTCCAGTCATCTCCCACTAGGATCGTACGGGGATTACTTTCTTCCCCCAGGTTGACCTTTATATTCAGTTCCTCGTACTTGATGACTTTATCTCCTTCAAAGTGATGTGCTGGTGTGTTGTTCACTCTGGCCACTCCTTTATATTCTCCATACTCTAGAGGGAACGGTTGGCTTGTTGATGCTTCGTCCTCCCCCATCCCTTTGTCTTTGACTTGTAACATATTGCAATCTTGCTAAAATACTTCGTAATCCTCCATTTGCTAGTGGAATAGTCCGCTCAAGGAATTTGTCTCATCTTCCGAGCACTCCTGGAGGTCTAGAATTCCTTTGTCATTCAGCTCTATGGTTCCTCCTTCCTCTATTTCAGCTCCTTTCTCCGATTCAAAGTTTGATGCTAGTTCTTCACTCACTGTTTGATTTCTCAGGTCAATCATGCACTTCCTTCCATTGCTCTCTATGGACAACGTGTTTCTTTTCCAATTATGATTCACCTTGGCTACCACTAACCACCCTCGTCCAAGCAATGCATCATACGCCTTCCTCTATAATGGAATGACTACGAAGTTCAGTAGAAATGGTTGTGTTCTGATCACCACCTTTTGCACCATCAACGTTCCCAACGGTTTGATGCCATGCTGATCGGCACTGATGAGTTGGAATGTCGGTGGCCAGAGTGTTGGCTTCTTGAGACTCTTCCATGTGTCTTCGGGTAGTACGTTGACTCCCGATCCTCTATCGATGAGAGTATTTGTCAAATTGTTCCCTCCGATCTCCATTTGAACAACTGTTGGAATCTTCCTGATGTTTGTTGTCAATAGTATGGAGTCAATGGTTTGCTCATCGTACGGTGATGGTTCTGGTACCAATTCTTGCCTTCGGTCCTTCGATCTCGGTTGCTTGCCATCCTTGACGACATTCGTCATTG
Source organism: Sequoia sempervirens (assembly GCA_007258455.2). Taxonomy (NCBI): domain Eukaryota; kingdom Viridiplantae; phylum Streptophyta; class Pinopsida; order Cupressales; family Cupressaceae; genus Sequoia; species Sequoia sempervirens. Next base: position 12,462 of record VDFB02151434.1, read on the forward strand.
CCAATCCCAACTGCGGCAAAGTCTGGAGAAGGTCGGTTACTTTTATCGGTACGGTGGTCTACAGTACCTACCATACCATGTTGGTTTTTGCCTCTGACTGCCAAGAGGTTCTAGGTTTCTCTAGAGGTGTTTTGTTTTCGTTCGTCATCGCTTGTTCCACTTCTGCTTTTGCTTCCTTCATCCTTTGATTTTCCGTACGTGGATCTGGGTAGGTTGTCTTCTTTGCTTGCGCTTTGGTGATCACCAGTACCTCTTGTTCTTCTACTTCCAGCATGTGGATACCCTTTTGCTTGGGGCATTCATTGTCTTCATGGTCGCTTGGTCCACTTAATTTTACATAGCCACAATCTTCCTCCCAAACCTTGACCGTTTCAAGGCCCCCGCCTAGTGGCCCATTTCTCCACAGACTTCCTACATTGGATAATGGGCCTTCCTTCACATCGTGATCAGATTCTATCAGCAGGTACTATTATTACTCCTTCGTTACTTGTAACCTCCAAGGGATGCATTGCTATTGTACTGGGGCTTTGGTGGTGTGTTCGGTGGTGTCGACGGTTCTCCTTGCACGAAGAGTACTTGTGCACTTCTGGCTTTTAAGTTGTATGGGCATTCCTTGACGGAATGTCCCATCACTTCAAGTGCATATCACAACAACTTTTTCGCATACTTGCTTTCGCAGGACCTTCCCCATTGCGTTCATGCACTACGCTTCTCTAGCTTCATGCTCTCCCCTTATTGGCCTTCAATTCTTTCATCATCTCTTAGCATATCCTTCCGAGGGTTGCACTATTTGACTCACTCATCGTTGTTGACTGCATTCTCTGCCTCGCTCGCCTTCCTTTCCTGATGATTTATATTTTGCTCTCTATATCCATTGCTTGATTATGCTTTAGCGATACGACAACGGAGGTACAACTTCATTTTTTCCTTAGTGTTGATGTGATTTTTGTGACCTCACCAACCAGGTAGAACAAAGTTTCCAAATGGATACCCTATTCTCTCTTGAACAAAGTATTCAGTGTGCTAAGATTGCAAGTGAGATCACGCTTTCAACCCCAAGGTTCTTTAGATGCGAATAGGCTCAGTTTGGTTGATGTGTGTATGCTGTGTACCCACGAGGGGACTTACGTAGTTGTTCAAATGCGTGTAGTAACGACCAATATGTGCTTTTGAAGGGGATTTTTGCGCGAATGATTTGGCTTTAACGTACAAGTTTCCTAAAACTAACCAAAATTATGCGGAATTGAATGGTTGCAAAGATTTCTAAAATCTAACTTCTAATCTAAATGCAAATGGGTGTTACGCTCAACCTAAATGAATTTCGACAAACATTGTTTAGCCTCCTGTTGGACAGCGTCAACAAAGTAAGTGCAATCTTCAAAGGGTGAAAATGATGTTCAAATCACGATTCAATAGAGCAACTACCATCACAACGATGCATAACTACCTATGAACCTTGATCGAAGTTAAGAATAAAAAGTCCAGTTGACCACACAGGACGTGCTTACCGTCAGCAAGAACGTTAGTGGTATGGATAAAAGAAATTCACTTATATCAAGCATAAACATCCATGTCTAACTACAAGCATGAAATTAAGTTCCTAATTGAAGTCAAAGGAATAAGAAACCTCACGAACTATTCCAAACAAAGTTGAAATTCACCATCAATGAAAAGCTTTATTAAGAATAATCTTTTGTGACAATCTCTTACAAAATTCTCAAAGGGAGAATTCCCCTTCTTCTTCAACAATGCAAATGAGAAACTACTCTAACTTAAAAGCCTCTACTCTCTATTCTGCTTCAACAATAGCTCTCTATTCTCTGATTCTATGACTACTAGAGTACAAATGAGGGGGACTCCCCCTTATATAGCTGGCCTGTTTGAACGACGGCCCAGATCAAATTACAACGGAGGGCTCAGATTGAGCCACCTCAGCCCTAGACGAGATTGCCCTAAAAACCGCCAGAAGGTGGAGGAGTGGCGTCATAAATGCTCCTAAAAATAGCAGATTCCTCCTTTGACCGCCATGAGCAATTAATGCCCACTAACCCTCTAGAAGATTCTCGTCCATGACCCGGATTCCTTTGCTCTTCTCTCTGACCGCGTACGCTATGAATCGCGCCAGCACTGCGTCGACCTCTTCTTCAGAAATTGATGGAGTGAGATTCAGCTGATACTCCAAGATGGCTACCATTTGCTCGTGCTTCTCACAAGATTTTTCCCAAGTCTCCATAGAATCCTGCGTGCTCTGAATGATTGTTGAAAACGTGGAGATGTTTTCAAAATCCAATGGGAAAATGTTCTCATCTCAGAAAAGAATGGCTGCAATTTTGCCCTTAGTCCTTCTGCTTCTACCTCCTCATGCGCAAGCCTTCTTGCGAATACTGACTCCAAAGTGTTGAGAATACTCTCACGAATATTCCTCATAGCCTTTCTGATCCTGGAGGACTCTATTGCTGCAGTGTCAAAGAAATTCTTCCCTGTGAACGCTGCTGAATGCCATCCACGGAAGTCATATCTATCACCCGCTTGAATTACCCCTTCATTCACCAGAGTTTGCGTGGGAACACGCATCAAAACAGCAAGACGTGGGATAGTTTTGTCTTGAAAGATGTGGGTATCTCCCCAAGCTTGCTCAACATCATCCAAGCGTGAAAGAATACCGGAGGCATTTTGAAATGCTGAGACGAGATCCGCCATGAACTTTTCTGCCTCAGCACGGACACCATTCACCCACTTATCTCCTTCTCGTACAGCCCTCTTCACTTCATCCAAGCCGCTGATCGGCTCACGTGGCACCTCTGGTGGAAGCTCCGCTGCTGGATTACCTTGAGCAACAGGATGTGCGAGATTTTGCACATACTCAACCAACGCTCTGTGCTCTTTCTTCAACCTTTTATACTTTCCTTCTTTCTTTACCAGCCTATCTTTTAATGCCTGAAATGAACTTTCAGCTTCTTCCACCACTTGCGCTCCTGAAGGGCATCCCAACTCAATTGTGGTGATTGTGTACTTCTCCGGCATTGCATCACTCAAATCGTGATCTTCTCTTGGGGCAGCGATGTGAAGGCTACGGGAACCTGCCTCATTTGTTTCCATCCTTGTATATTTTCTCGCCCTCTTCCGCTTTGGCGACTTGCTTGTTCTATTCAAGAGTTCTTCCATTTCAAGTGCTAGGTCGGCGTCATCATCTTGGTCCCTCCAGATTGCCTGTGAAAGCCAATTTCGTTGAATATCATAAATAATCAGGGGCTGCTCCTCAGTTGCTTCCACTTCTCGAACTTCTTCCCGAGCAGTATTTGTTGGGGGCTCAATTATCTCGACCTCTTGATCACTCCCCTCATGAGTCCCAGCATCTTCTTCTCCGAAGGAAAAGTCAAAGTGGGTTTCCATGTCTGATTCTTCCCCTTCATCCCGTTTACCGGCAGCTTCAGGATCATTCACACTCTGAGTATCAACCTCTTTCAGCATTGGCTGGTTAACTTCTCCGACTTCCGGCTCCTCATTTCTTGGAGCTCTCTGACTAGCAAACAATGAAACTTCACGCCTACTGGAAGAATGAGATACCAGCTGAGTGGACACTGTATCCTCCGACCCCTGCGGCTCTGGCTGAACGGGCTCCCTTCTTTTTGATTCTGGACCTCGTGTGAGTTGCTTCTTCCTCTTTGCTACCACCGGCGGCCTTCTATCACCCATGAGGTCATACGTGAGGGCGACTGACCTTCTCCTTAATCTATTAACACGCTCATCCACCCATGCTCTAGTGAATGTCATGACCGGGATAGACAGAGTGTCTAGATCCACAATCTCTGGTTCGGCCCAATCTATTGGTGGCATCGGAGCGTTCTTTACCGTTTCATAATCTGGATGAGTGACCCTAGTATCCTCCTCAAGTTGATCTGGCACCTTAATCACCTCACACTCTCTGATTAGCTTCAGGGGCAGCCTTGAAAACATCCTTCTCCTGATTTCATCCTCGCTTCCAGCATTTGCCCAAAAGTCTTCCAGGTGGGCCTTGTGTTTGTATTCTTCTCCTTGAACCGTTCCAATCATTCCCCTAGGATCGAAACTCTGTCGGCTGGTATAAGGGGTTAACTTGTAGAATTTCAGCTCATCCTCGGCCTCTTTGGCTGCTTGTAAGGTAGGGCATTCCTCGAGTGAATTTCCCAACACAATGGGAAAATGCAAACCTCCCTTCTTTCGCCTTATAATTTTGTCGTAGGCCACCAATTGCCTGGACAACTCAAGCAATACCATTCTGTTAGTTGGATACCTAGGTAGTTTGTAGACATGTGAATCGTACCCTGGCAGCCTCAAATAGGTAAACTTTGGGAATTGGACGAACCAACACCCATATTCTTCTACCAGCATCTGAGCTTCCTCGGATAACCTCTGTTGTAGCCTCTGCTGAAGGGTCCTTGTGATGTACATGGTAAAGGCATCATTTACTCTTTGAAAGTCACCAGTGTGAGTAAGATGTAACTGTCTGCATGACTGGTGAATCTTGAACTGATTGTAGCCGCAGCCAATTGGCTCCTGGTACGCCAATCCTCTGTACTTGGTCATTCGAGCCAACATATAGATGACGTATGAGCTCATATAAAACGTTTTTGTTCTTCTGAGACTCCGGAACTGCTCATCGATGTTATCACTTATCATCTTCGCCCAGTTCACTTGCTCATCCCCTTCGAGCACCACACTGATGTAAAAGAACATCCATGGCTCGAATATGAAAGATTGCGGGCTACCATTGACTCTGCTGAGCAACATAATGATGTCGCAATATTCTTGCTTCAGCTCCTCTGAGATTATTTGTTTCGGTAGCCTGGCAGCAGGTGGCTTTGGCTTGCGCATCCATGAGGTGTTTATTCTTTTCATGCACTTCTCGAAGGTTGTGGCGTACATCTTATCTGCCTTGGCCTTGGACTTATACAACATGTTGTCCGTGGCGAGGATTCCAAACGCCTCGCCGATTGCATCTGGAGCGAAATTAGCCATGATCAAACCATCAGGAGAGGTGATAGTCCGATCCTCAGAATTATAGAAGTTGGCGCACTCTAGGATCAACTCGGGACAACGGACTGCCGGTTGGAAGCCTGCTGCATTATACAACCCGCTCTTCACAATATTCCGTGATGCATCTGTTGGAAGGTTGCCACCCTGCCCGTACATTCGGCGTATGAACGTCTCGAGGTTGAAGGACCCGAGGTTGATATCCGTCAGGTTTCCGTACTTTGAGATGATCTTTGACTCCGGGATGAAGGATTTCTTTAAACCCTTGATAATCGCCTGCCTGGAGGCGTTCTCTTTGACAGCTTCGTTGTTTGCAGCCTTAGTTCCAGCCTTGCTAGTTCCAGCAGCGTCAGCCATCTCAACAACGTGAAGAAATAAAAATGCTAAACCCTTTTACTTCGAAGCACTTCGCAACTTGCAACTCCGAATCTCAGCAACTTCAAGAAATCAACTTTCAGCAACTTCAGTCTCTTGCAAAAATCGAACTTAGCACCTCAATCCTTCAGCAACTCTCAAATGAAATCTCACAACTCAACTTGCCAGCATAAATTTCAACTTCGAATCTTGTGAGACGAGAATGAAAATCCTCAGAGTTTTATAGCAAAAGGCTGGCGCTAATTTTAGCAGATGCCTTTTATTCCCTTCATCATGACTGACGCGTTTGCTAATTTTAAAAGGGAATATTCCAGTCGTCAGGCAGTTGTTATGACAATTTGCTATTCGGGGAGATTCTTTCCTCGATTAAAATTTAAAATTCCCTCCCGACTGCCAGTTACCTCCAGTAATTTCGAGAAAATCATTTTTACATCGATTTGAAGTTATCTCAACTGCATTTTAAAATGGCACTTTTAATTTATTAAAAATTTAATTTAATTGCCATTTTAAATTTATTTCTTCGACGTATTTTAAATATCGATATCAATCGCCGAAACTGGCTAGGCGTAATTTTATTTTCCATCCGTAATTGACTTCCAAAACAAATCCCCCTTGTTAAATCGTCCGAAATTTTAAAATTGCATGGGTCAAAATCGAAGGGGAAATTTTAAATATTGACTTAGGAAAATAATTAATTAATTAATTAAATTAATTTCTCTGTCTTGCTAAGAGAAATTTTAATTTCTTCCAAATGCCATAGAGAATTCTTATTAATCACGCTGAGGGGAAAATTTTAAGCTTTTAATTTTAACGCCCCCTTCTTGATGCCATTTAATTATTGCCCGAATTTTGATTTTGTAATCAAACGCCTTAAATGTTGAGTCACTTTTTCTTGCTTTTGAGGCGCATATGACAAGCTTCATTTTGAACGCCCCTTTAATTTTATTTCAAACTTGGGCGCATTTAATATATCAAGCTTCTAATTTATCTTTCAGCATTGGGCGCAAATGTCTATGCTTACCTCCATTTTCATCATGGGCGCAAATAATGAGCTGAATTTTTAGTTTACTCTGGGCGCATATGAGTATCTGGAGTTTTAAATTCGGAACCAAAGATTTCATCTCCAAGGGCGCATTTACCTGTATGAGCCTTCAAGCGCATTTGATAGGCTCAACATTCAATTTGAATTCCCACACATTAGCATTTCCAGATTTCTTCATGGGCGCATATTAAAGAGGGAGCTTCCAAGCGCATTTAGACTATGGAGGTCTTAACTTTCAGTTTTAACACTTACATCCTTTTTTTTTTACCTCTTCCTTCTCCAGGCGCATTTAGATGGGTCTCCGTCTGGTTTTGCATATTACCTTGGGCGCATTCTACATGGCCAACACTCGCTTTTCTCTTTAGGCGCAAATTACCTACCAAGCTTCAAGGCGCATTTAGCACATGGAGGTTTCAATTTACTTTCTTCTCAAGGGCGCATATGGCTCATTCAACTTTCAATTTCAAGACTGGGCGCATTTGATATGGTCTTCATCCAGTTTCATGAGGGGGCGCATTTACCACATGCCACTTTCAATTTCAAGACTTAGTGAAATCTTAAGTTTGAGGAGGGGCGCATATGATATATTAAGCATCCAGGCGCATTTAGACTATGGAGGTTTCAATTTTGGCTTAGGCACATTTAGCACTAGCAACTTCCATTCTTGACTTAGTCGTTTTTTATCCCTGTTTAGGCGCATATGCCATATGGTACTTCCATTTTATTTTATTTTTTTGACTTGGGCGCATTTGAATGTCTTAACTTTCACTTTTTGACTTAGGGCGCATTTGGGACCATCAACTTCCAGTTTCGTCATAGGCGCACTTGACATGGTCAACATCCATTTTACATCCTAGGTGCATATCACCTATCTAGCTTCCATTTTCAACACTGGGCGCATATGGAGAGGTCAACGTCCAATTTTGACACCCTAGGCGCATTTACTACTAGCAACTTCCAATTTTGTCACTTGGGCGCAAATGCAAGGGTCTCCGTCCAATTTCAACCACCTCAGGCGCATTTTGCTAATGCAACATTCATTTTGAATGCCTTAGCGAAATTTTCATGTTTTAAAGAGGGGCGCATTTGGATGTCTTAACTTCCAGCTTCGAATTTAGCCACTTTCTAAACCTTCAACCTTGGTGGGCGCACTTTAACCTTGCAACTTCAAGTTTTCCAGACTTAGTCATTTTTCCGCCTCTGTTCAGTCTTGAAAGCGAGTTTCACTACCGGACTTGAAATTTTATCCATTTTAGCAAATTTTACGCCCTCTGCCAGATTTAAATTGATTTTCCTTGGTCAACCCTAACTCGCCCTGACTTTCTATTTCTAGAAAGTTCTTTGAATTTTGTGCCGTTGACTGGATCCTGACTACGGAAAGCCTGATTTCCACCCCGCTCTGAATTTCAACTGATTTGTGCCGTCAGTGCCTGATGCCTGTTTGTACTTGCTATTTTTAGCAACCTGCTAAAAATAGAAGCTGTTCAGAAAGTCTTCAAATTTTACGTGTTGAATGCCCGAAACATGGTGATTGTGACTGGAAGCTGCTTCTGCGTGAATGTCGGGTCCCGCCCTTGATTTTAGGAAACCCTAATTTCTGGTCTTGACCTGCTAAAAATAGCAACCATCTGATTCTTCATTCTCTGTAACTCTGTTTGCTTTGAAATTCGCGCCACGGATTACTTATCACATGCTTGACTTGTGCTCGCCGAGATTTGGTGCTGACCTGCCAATTATAGCTGCTGCTGAAGTGACTTACTATTTATAGTAAGTGCCCGTTTCCGAGGCTCCCTTTGCTCTGTTTGCCTTGAAATTTGGACAGTGTGCCCATCGCTGGTGAACCTGCCTATCTGTGCCGATGCCGAGATCAACTTTCTATTTATAGCCCCACCCAAAACGCCTTACTAAAAATAGCAGGTTCTCCGATTGCCTTCAAATTTTGCCAGCAGCTTCTCGGAAGGATGTCAATCATGATGGATACCTCAGTTTTGAATGTTTTAACCTCTGACTCCTCGTTTTTAGTGCTGAAGCTCGAAACCCTAATTTTGTGCATGTTGCTCAGATGAGCTCCGTTTGACCTCGTTTCAGTTGTATGATGATCAACTTACATTTCTGAGGTAGGTGTTGTTAGCCGCCGCGACACCGCAAAATAGAAAGCGCCGAAAGGTACCCACCGTCACGGGATGATCTTGCATGTCATACCGCCTCAAAAATCTTGAAAACCTGCAAAACTCAGAAAATTTCCAACATGCACGCACCGCTAAAAATAGTAAGCTCAAAGTGGTTAGGATCCATTTGCATGTTACACTGTTGCGAAGCTCTTGGAAAACCCAGAAAGAAGATGCCGACATGCGCTGAAAATATCTGCATGCAAACCCTAATATTGGCCTCCGAAGGCCGAATGCTGAAAGTCATCATCATACTTTGCATGTCACATCGCCGCGAAGGTCTCGAAAAACCCAGAAAGAATCTCCGGACATGCATCAGAAAATGTAACATTAAGACCTTGAAATCAGCTCTGGAAGCTGTACTGCTAAAAATAGCAGGTTGTTCGTTTTTGCTCAGAATTAGTCAAAAAGTGAACTTGAAGTGTTCGAAGTGCAATGAAGTTATCCGAACGTGAAAATCTTAAGAAAATCAACCCTAAACTGACACTTACTAAAAATAGAAAGTTGACAGAATTCGGTGAAAATTCAGGGGTTGCTTGCTGAAAACATGGTAATAACTCTGCTAGGCTCAAAAGCTAAATAATCAACTCAATTTGACCTCAATGTGACCTAAAAATGTGAAACCCTAATTTCAGACTTGGTCGAATCTTTGCGTTCAAGCTTGCTGACGGGAGTGACCCCCGGAAAGCAGATAGCAGAAAAGAAGCAGAACGAGAGAGAAAGACAAAAATCAAAGCCAAAAGACCAGAACGGAGCAAAAATTTAGGGGTCCCCATTTTGAATGGGGCGATGTGTGAAAAGGTCACAACACTTAGCAAGCCTTTGATGAACCATCTTTTCTTTAGCCCATCGGTCGGCTGTGCCTCCAGTTTCCCCAACAAATCTTTCAATTTCCTATTATAGGTCTGCACACTCTCGTGCTTCACTTGTTTCATATTGTAGATTTTGGCAATAATCTCACTGTCATCCCTCAGGAGTTTGAACTCGTCTTGGAATGCCTTCTTAAGTAATCTCCATGATGCCTTGTGTACTTGGTCCAATTCTGAGTATTAGTTAATGGCACTGTCTCTCAGTGTTGCTGGAAATGCTTTTAGCTAGTAATCCGGATCATCTTGTCCGTTGGTACCCAAATCGCTTCACATGTTTTTACGCTGGCGTGACTAGATTCTTTCACCCGTTCCCCGTAAATTTCGGCAGCTTTTGCCTCTCGGCTAGCGGAGTCACCATCCTTCGCCGATGCCCTACTTGTGTGTTGGACCTGACTAGATTGGTTCTCCCGCTACGTCCCGGTGCGTCACTCACACCCTCGGCCACGTACGAGTCTCTCCCACATCTTCTGTCAGCGTCCTTGACACCTTGAGTCTCCTGGGGTTCGTTTCGGTACTCTCTCTGCCCTGGGGTCTTAGGCTCAGATCTTCCAGTCCTCAGCCCTTTGTCGTCATCCGATATGGACAACTCCCGAATGCGTCGGATACTACTGTCGAGATCTTCACTTAATTCATTTTCATTGTCATAAATTGTGATCTTCTTCATACCGTATTGAAGGGTTCTTCATTCCTTCCTCAACAAAATTTTTGATGTTCTCTTCCCATAGATTGGTCTATTTCTCAAGATTTTCATGTGCTCTTCTAATGCTTTGGTTTATTTAAGTTAGGTCTTCATTAAATTCTTTATCAATTTGTCTTAGTCTTCGTCACCGGTTTTCTTGCTCTTGTAGCCTGAGTGATCACCGAACCTTTTCCTCTTGAGTTTCGTGCCCGATTGGTACTTGGTTCTTGTCTTTGTTAGGCTGTACGAGCATTAAAGGTTGTTCACGTGATCATTAGTTGCTAGGAGTATGTCTCCGGTTAGTGTGTCGTTCCTCCTCTTCCCGTTTAGTTCGTTCTTCATACCGCTGTAATATTTGTTTCCTTAGGCGTTCCTGATCGGTCTTCGCTCGAAGGTCCTATAGGATGATGAAATGGCGGGCCATCAATCTTGGCAAACGGTTGAGGAGATGATTGACCTCGTCGTTTACTTGCAATCTATCCCAGATGATCGCTTGAGGGATCTCTCGCCTGAGAGCTTCCCTTCGTACGTGGTCTCTTAGTGATATATCCCATAGATTCACCAAATCTTGTGTCAACTCATCTTCCCTTTCTTCATTAGTTTCTATAGGCTCTTAAGTCGGTCGACCCATTACGCTGCCATCTTACTAACGAGTGATTTCCCTGGTACGCCTAGGCAATGACGCCAAATGTTTACTTCACAGGGTGTATTTCAACATACTACGAAAGTAAACTAGTTATGCACAAGATATAGATACGTACAACATATTCTAGAACATAGAATGCATGAAATAAGGAATGCTTCTATTCATTTATCTATAGTAAAGTATCAACATTACAATCACATGGTTGTCAATAGTATTCTCATCATAATGTATTCCCGACAACAAGGACACAGTACATATAATGCTTGGCGGTGGTCGAGCAACCAACCGTCGTGATGTTTCATAACAACCCATTGACCACTAATTGAGACTTAATTACCCGAGTACACATGACATTTATTACATTAATTATTCGCACTACAACTATAGTTTTATTGAACATAAATGACTGGCCAACTACGACCGACTATGCTATAGCCAACTACAGTTGACTACAACTAAAGACAATTACGGCTTACATCATCCACCCCACAAAAGAAGTCGTCTTCTAGATGACATGGCAAACCAAAAAGGGAATGATATTACACATAATGCTAATGAGAGGAAGGGGGAAGCGAAGATGTCCTTGGATGCATTGATGAAGTTGGGGTATTCGTTGGAGAGTGCTGCTCCCTCAATTGCCTCACTTCCTCTGTAAGCACGCAAAGTTGGTGGTTGGCGAGTATCTCTCGTTCCTTGGTGGCTTTAACCATGCGAGCTGCCTCCATCAACTGGCTTTTGGCCTTGTCCACCTCAGTGTCCCTTGTTGCCAACTGCTCTTCCAACTCCTTTACTCGCTGTTCCCACGCTTGCTCCCTTTGCCGCGCCTCTTCCTCCAAAGCGGTCACCTTGGCCTCCAAGGCCACTGCTTGGGCTTCCTCAACACTAGCTAGCCAGGTATGCTCCGTCAATTGTTTTTGAAGGTTCGTCATAGCTTCGACGGACTCATCTTTGACCTTTTGTAACATTCTGTATGTCTCAACCTTCCTTGCTAGTGCTAACTTAGTGGACAATATCTGGTGCTTTACGGCATAAAAGATGTTGTGGAAGGCTAACTCAATATGATAGAGACTTCAAGGCCACTGCTCGGGCTTCCTCAACACTAGCTAGCCATGTATGCTCCGTCAATTGTTTTTGAAGGTTCTTCATAGCTTCGACGGGCTCATCTTTGACCTTTTGTAACATTCTATATGCCTCAACCTTCCTTGCTAGTGCTAACTCAGTGGACAATATCTGGTGCTTTACGGCATAAAAGATGTTGCGGAAGGCTAACTCAATATGATAGAGACTTTCCAGAACCCAGGCATCCCTTCCTGCCATCCTTGATGGTGGTGTACCATGCCATGCTTTGAGCATTGCTGGGGTCTCGCTTGACTGCCATCCTTGACTAGTGAAGATACGAGCAAACTCCGACTCACACTCCATTTGCACAAATCCACGGATCCGCTGTACCTCTTGGGCCACAAGTGGGGAACGATTGACCTTGAGCTCTTTAGAGATGTGTCCCACGTGCATCATCACGCGTCCCATGTGTTGCTCTTCTACATATTGCTACATAGTCCCTAAAGGATCTGATGGATCCCGTTGTGACATCTCTACGATCAATCCGCCAGACCTAGTGGAGCCATCCTCCTCTTCATCGCCAAATGCTAACTGTAACTCCCCGTCTGCTGCAGGGGCCTCCCTCGATGTCTACCCCTCACCTTCTTGTACCCCTGCTACTATCTCCCTCTCCCTTGTAGCTGCTGGCTGCTGGTGTATCCCTTCCTCTTCTGCTAGCCTGGCAGTGACACTCTGCTGAGTTTGGAGGAGTGGGCCTCCCTCATCCGCACCCCCATTCAAAGCCTCTGAAGGGCTGGGCACTGGTTCCTCTGCCACCTCAAGCATAACACTCACCGACCCAAGCCAATCAACTATTTGTTCCACTCCTGGCACTTTTGCTAGTGTAACAAGGGGC
>VDFB02151436.1:0-21139 GCA_007258455.2 Sequoia sempervirens
CCACTTTCACACCTTTTGCTACCACCTAAGGCACCCTTTGTGACCTTCAATTTTATCACTAAATGTAACAACACAACCTTCATCATCCTAGTTGCCCTCTTTTGAAATTAAATTTACGCTTAACTTTTGGAAGATGCCTTACCTCGCGTGGTAACCAATGATTCCCATTCTACAGCAATCTTGATTCTTCCCTTTCCAACAATCGGCCGAGGGTTAGTTATCTCCTAAATAAACCAGCCCAAAATCCCCTTGGACAGCACCAATCAAGAAAATAACTTCTATGGGGTAGCATGAAATGAAGCCTGAATCTAACGCAGAATCATTAGCATTATCAAGGGAAAGAATCAAAGCATCCTCATCAGATTTATTACTTACCACATTTTCCTCTTTACTTCCTTCCTTTTTGTCTCCTTTATTTTTTCGAGACCAGCAATCTTTCTTCAAATGACCCAGCTTACCACAGTACCAGCAATCCCTCTTGTCTCTAGATTGGGACCTTTTGTCCTTTGATTTTCCTCGTGACTTCCCATGATTTCTAGAATTGTTTCCTCTCTCCTTTGTTTTGCCCCTGCTTTCTGCATTGAAAACTCTGCCTGATGTGGATGTTCCACCTGAGCTTTTCCTACGGATTTCCTCACTCAAAATAATAGCAACAACATCATCAAATTTCAATGTATTCGAACCAAAAATAGAATTGCTAACAACCATTACCAAGCTATTCCAACTTTCAGGAAAAGAACACAGAATCAAAAGAGCCCTAACTTCTTCATCAAATTTTACTTTTATAGAAGTTAATTGACTGGTGACCGTATTAAACTCATTTAAATGATTAGTAACTGACCCACTTTCTACCATTTTCATATTAAATAAACACTTCATAAGAAACACCTTATTCGAAGTGGAAGGCTTTTCATATAACTTCGCCAGGGTTTCCATCAACTCTTGATTTGTCTTTGCTTTTGTAATATTGAATGCCACCATTTGTGCCAGGCATAAATGAATACTGCCAAGAGCCTTCCTATCCAAGATCTCCCAATCCTCATCAGACATTGCTATGGGTTTCTTTGTTTTCCCTTCCAATGGCCACCATAAATCCTTTTGACAAAGATAGTCCTCCATCTGCATCTTCCATAACTGAAGTTCTGCCCATTAAACTTCTCAACCTTCTTACCCTCGTCTGCCATTGCTCCCATTGAACCATGAGACTCCCACTCAGTCATGAGAGCTTCCTACAAATGATAATCGAAACACAACCCGCTCTGATACCACTTGATAGGGTTAGAGATGGTAGATATCTAACAATTAAATGCATATTTAATTAATAAAACAGAGAATCTAAAACACACACAGAATAAATCATAAAACAAAAATTTAACGTGGTTCACCCAATCCGGGCTACATCCACCAAACCGCAGCCATCCAATACTTTTATTATCCAGTGCAAAGCTTATTACAATCTTGCGAATAATTGTGTTTTTCATCATACTGTAATACCCATCTGAACCCCTTTTTAACAAGCTTAGAAGCTTCCAGATTTTAGGTTCTACAAAATCAAATTTTTCCTTTTTCATTGATCTAGGGTGTATAGTATACCATGGGCTATACAATATAGCATGATCAGTAACTACATACCAATAGTATGCACTTAGACTTGGCAGTTCATGGTCATGATCACACACAACTGTGTGATGACATCTAGGGACTAGATCTCGAGTGCTAGAGCCCGAGGGGTCTAGCTCTCACATACCTTTATGACTTTGTATATGATATTGAGATGTACGTAAAAATTTGATATATATATATAGACATGCGCATTTGGTGTTGTTATGATGTTTCTCTTTGTGGTTGAAATGTTAAATGCAATGTGATAAATTAAATGACTTATGATAAAAGTATTTAATTAATGTCTACATGATTTAGCAGGATTAATGTGATCTAGTTTAAAATTTGATATATATATATAGACATGCGCATTTGGTGTTGTTATGATGTTTCTCTTTGTGGTTAAAATGTTAAATGCAATGTGATAAATTAAATGACTTATGATAAAAGTATTTAATTAATGTCTACATGATTTAACAGGATTAATGTGATCTAGTTTAAAACATATTTTTAGTTTTATTATAGATACTACATTGTTGATTAGAAGAGAATATGTTAAATTAAATACACCTATAAATCATATAAGGATCTAATTCAACATAACACAAAGGTGAATAGTATGAATCCTAAAGCAATTATAAAATGGACTTAAATAATTACCTTAGTGTTCAAGACAAACACAAGATTAGTTGTCAAGAATGAAGCAATGTGAAATTTATTTAGAATGACATCAAATAAATTTAAACAACACTGCTAAGTTATCAATCACACTAAATTCAAAGGGGTCAGAGATAATACCGATGCAAATGCATGGCATTAATAGGTTCCTTAAGGGGTGTTCCATCAAGCTGTGTTAAGACATAAGCACTAGACCCATAATTGGTATCAACTATGTAAGGTCCTAACCAATTAGGGCTGAATTTATCTTTATTTTCATTGTTAGCACTAGTATTGCATTGATTTTCAATAACAATAGAATCTCCCTTACAAAATGATCTAGGGATGACCCGTGTGTTGTGTCTTTATTGTAATTGTTTGATGTGAGCTTGGAGATGTTCAAGAGTGTTAATGTGTTGTTCATTGAGCATCTCAAGTTTGTGTAATCATTGATCTTTATAAGTTTCATTGTGAATAAGGTCTTGGAGAGTAACTCGCAAAATAGGAATTTCTAACTCCAAGGGCATGATCACATCAGTTCCGTAAACAAGGTTATAAGGTCTAGTTCTTGTGGATTATCTAGCACTTGTTTGATAAGCCCAAAGCACATAATATAATTATGTATGCCAATATTTATGATGTTTGTTGACAATTTTCTTAAGGATTTGCTCCAAAATATGATTAGTATTAATTTTCATCTTGTTTATTGGATTGCAGTTAATACGGTGTAGAAAAGCGATGTTGAATATTGAACGTTTCAAGAAATTTCTTAACTTCATTATTCTTAAACATAGTTCCATTGTCTAAAATGATTCTGGAAGGGAGTCCGAAGTGAGAAATTATGTGTTCCAATATGAAACGACAAATTTCTTCAACATTTTTTGAACGAAGAAGAATAGCTTCCACCCATTTCATGAAATAGTCTATTGTAGTTATGATAAACATATGTCCAACTGCAGAAGGAGGTGGAATTTTTCCAATAAGAGCCAATCCCCATACTAAAAATGACCAAATGGGAGCTTGGGAATGAAACTCAACAACAGGAGCATGGATCAAATTGCTATGTTCTTGACATTTGTGACATCATTTAATGTAAGTGAAGCAATCCTTCTCCATATGTTTCCAATAATAACTCATATAGATAAGTTCTTGCACTAACGACCGACCTCCAAAATGACCTCCACAAGCACCAACATGAGCTTCTTCAAGTGCTATAGGGATTTTAGAATCCTTAAGATAGCCTAATAAGAGACCATTGAAAGATCTTCTATACAAGGCATTTACAAGGATCACATATTTAGCTGCTAGTTTGCGTAAACACTTTTGAGTGTTGTTGTTGTAGGTTCGGGAATAATACCATCTTTTAAATAGTTGTATATTGTGTCATTGCCATTCATGAGTGTCGACGGTGTGAGAGGACAGTTGGATGGACAGGTGGGAGGTCATTATGGAAGGGACATGAGCTGGACAGCAGCTGTGGGTTGGAGGAGCGGTCGTGGGCAACTGGACATTATGGATAAAAGGCATTTTCAGTGGACGACAGGGCGTTCAAGAGATATGTTTAGCATTCATTGTTAAAACAGCTTGCAAACCTGTGATCAATGCCTCATACTCTGATGTGTTATTTGTGCATAGGAAATTTAATCGATAAGACAAGGGAATAGGTTTTCCATCAGGTGGAATTAATACCACTCTAGCACCAAAACCTATTCTACACTTAGATCCATCGAAATACAATTCTCATGGTTTAATGTCAGGGGTCAAGACATTATCATCAGGAAAGGAGTCATGATTAGGTAAAGCAAAAGGGGAAGGAGCATCAGCTAAGTGATCGATTAAGGCTTGTCCTTTGATTGTGTTTTGTAAAATGAATTTAAGGTCAAACTCAGTTAACAACATCACCCACTTAGCTAAGTTTCCAAAAAGATCTATTTTGTTGAAAATATGTTTAAGAGGATCAAATCTTGTTATGACTTGTATTTCAACATTTAGTAAATAATGTCGCAACTTACTAGTAGCAAATACAAGATCCAAGCATTATTTTTCAATTAGTGAATATTGAGTTTTGTAATCAATTAAGGTTTGACTAATGTAATAAACAGGGTGATCTTTTCCATGATCATCTTGTTGAGCCAATAATGTTGCAAGAGCATGGGAAGATGCGGTGATGTACAAGATAAATGGTCTATTTGGCATGGTGGGTTGTAAAAAGGGTGGAGTTGCAAGGTATTCTTTTCAACTCTCAAAAGTCTATTTAAAATCCTCATCCCAATCATAGGGTACACCCTTTTTAAGAAGATGTGTGAAAGGTAATGTGTGATCGGCTAAAGATGCAATGAAACGACGGATATCTTGAATTCAACCTTGTAACGTGTGCAACTAAGAAATATTCCTAGGAGGTGGCATGTTACTGATTGCATCAATTTTTCGTGTCCACCTCAATGCCTTTGTGAGATATGAAAAACCCTAAAAGTTTACCACTATCTACACCAAAGACACACTTTTTCGGATTTAATCACATATTGTATTTACGTATTCGTTCAAAGATTTTGTGAAGAACGTTTACATTGTCTTGTCATGTTAAATATTTAGCTAAGATATCGTCGACATAATCTTCTAAAATTTTGTGAATGTAATCATGAAATATTAATGTCATTGCTCGTTGATAAGTTGCACCGACGTTCTTTAGACCGAAGGGCATCGCAACCCAACAAAATGTTCCCCAAATAGTGGTAAAGGTGGTTTTGTATTGATCTTGAGGATTAATAAGGATTTGATTATAACTAGAAAATCCATCCATGAATGACAACAAAGCATGTCTAGCAGTTGAATCCATGATCATGTCAATATTCGAAAGTGGAAAGTTTTCTTTTAAAGAAGCTTTATTCAAGTTGTGAAAATTGATACATATCCTAATATGATTATTGGGTTTTGCAACTGTGACAATATTTGAGATCCAAGGAAAATAATTAGTAGGTTGAATAAAGTCTACATCAAGGAGTTTTTCAAGCTCTGCTTTAACATTCAAGGCTATGTTAGGGTGCATTTTTCTTATCTTTTGGTGACCGAGTTTAGCATTTTCAACAAGGACAATGTTTCTGTGTCACAATTTTTGAGTCAATTCCTAACATATAAGAATATTTCCAAGCAAAAATTCTTGGAAAATTATGAAGTAAAGTTGTAGTGTCTTTTTGTTCTTCATCATCAAGGCACTTCCCAATCTTAATAACTTTGTCTCTATCATCAATGTCCATTGGAACATCAATTGTACCTCCGAAAGGGAGTGCATTAGATTTAAGAACTTTAGACTCATATAGAGTTCTTCAGTTATATCACTTTTTTCTTGCTTGGTAACAATCATAGCACGAGGAATTCATTTCATGGAAGTAAGCGAGGATGTGTTATCATAAACTCCTAACATTTGCTTCAAAGTTTCATCACTATCAACATACTTCAATGACGGTGGTAAGTTCATATCAAGCAATTTAGGATGTTTGATTGTGAGTTGGTTTTTTGGTTGAAAATTAATAGCATTGATGTTCAAATATGGTCGTTGAGTAGCTTTTTCCATTTTAGAAAAAGAATATCCCACTCCAGTTTTTGTCTCTTGTGTATTAGGTTCAATAGGAACATGAATACCTTCTTCATGTTTTCCACACCCTTTTCTAGTATGTCCTATTTTTTTTACAAGTTCATAGCCTTTTCAATAAAGTCTTTCCATTTATATCGGATTAGGCAAGGATTGATAATCTATCTCATGGAAATTTGTTGTGTATGTTGCATTTTTTGTCCAAAGTATAGGAGATAGATGTTTGAGAAGATTGTTTAGAGTTTTGAGTTGACATGATTGTTGGTTCTTGTTTCTCATCTTTCTTTTGTTTGATTATGTATTTTCCCATAAATGAAGGTGTGAATTCTAAGGATCCCCAATCATCGCCAAATAATTTAGATACCGATTCCTCATCAATTTTTTCAATTTCAAGAGGGTCTATGTTGGATGTTGGAATTAATATTCTTATAGGACTTGTAACTCCTTTGTTAAGCTGCAAGCAACTTTCAGGCTCAGGGTCTATTTTAACTTGATAAATGTGATTTTAATGGACATATTTCATGATACGATGAAGGGTCGAATGCACTGCATTCAACTCATGAATCCATGGTCTGCCTAAAAGAAGATTATACTAAAGATCATAAGGCATGGCATGGATAGGAGTTTGAAAAGTATCCACCCTAACCGTAATAGGTATTTAGTAATTATCCAAAGTAGTTGCTTTGTGGCATTATCAAATCCTCTAATGGATACAAAATCAGATATTATTTGTGACTTGCTAATGCATAATCGATCAAGGAGATCCACACTATACACATTAAGAGCAAAACCATTATCAATGAGAGTTCATTTGATACCTATGTGACTGAATTGAGAAATTATCATAAAGGCTTCATTTTGTTTGCACAAGTCTAAAGGAGGGAGCTCATGTTGATGGAAAGTAATGTCAAGATTAGTTTGATTTGTTTTATGGATTAGAGTTTCCACATCATTCAGAGTGGTGCCAGGAGGAATTGGATTTTTTTTTAAGGTTGTTTGAAGAATGTTGTGATAATTTGGTGAGTTTTGAAGTAAATCCCAAAGGGAAATCTTGGCAGGAGTATTCTTTAATTGTTCAACAAGATCATACTCCTTTGTGTGTGGGTTGAAGCAAGAAGCACTAGGTGGATTGGGTAAAGGTAAAGAGGGTGGGGTTGGTTGTGGCGGTTGCAGGTTGTTTCAGGTATTATATGTATGAGCAATAATAACATTACTTGATTTCTGCAACACATTGGTTTTAGGTGGGTAAAGAGTGTACTAAGGTTGGTTAGAGGGATGAATTTTATGCGAGGGTGGGTAAAGAATGAGTTGAGGTTAAATGACATTAACATCCTTGGTTTTAGATTTCTCACAAAAAACCTTACACGGTGATTTGAGTGAGATGAAGTCCTGAAGGAACTCATCTAACAAATCCAAATCATTACAACTAAAAGTTGAGGGGTGAGTTATCGTCAATTGGTTTAAGTTGTTCAAGAGAAGCATTAGAGGTGTTAACGTTCATTATCGTGAGTTTGTCACAACAAACCTTAGTGGATGACTTATGCGAGATGAAATATTGGATGGATTCATCTAACAAATCAAAGTCATCACAAGCAAAAGGTTTGAGGAATACTTTATCATTAAGTAATTTAGGTTTCTCATTACAAGCATTAGAGGATGAAGTGAGTGAAAGGAATTCTTGAAGAACATCATCTAACTTGTCAACACCATCACTACTAAGAGGCTTGGATGAGATGTTGTTTCTAACTTGAATCATTTGTTTGAAGGGTTGGTTTGATGTTTCTGTTTTTGTGTTTTTATGCATCGATGAAGCTGATCTAAAAGAACTAGGAACAAATATTGAAAAGGAAAGTTGTAAAAATCCAAAACTATCCATAAATTCCATGAAAGAGAATAAATTTTATGCTAAGGAAATAGAAAATAACTGAACTATATGGAAAAGAAACTGTAGAAAATAGAAATGTGCAATGCAATAAACTAGAATCTAGAAATTCTGATATAGAAACTACAATGGGACTGATTCACCCAGGGTGGTGAATGAGTCCTAGGGGAGGTATTTTTATGTGTTTTTCTAATTTTTTTGAGTTTTCTAAAGGTTTTCAGGTTTGTACAATGCAAATATAGATTGAAAATGTAGAGTTTTGGAATGTTTTAATGAAATGAGATGCAATAATGAAATCTAAATGATGCTTTCACGAATGCAATTTTAAGAAGCCCTAAGATGCAAAACAATGCAAAATGATAAGGCACTTAAGTGCTAAGATGCAAATAGAAATCTAAATAAGAATGATATGTTGTTCAATATGCAAGTTCACCAAAATGTACCATATATTTTTGGGTAGGGATTTTAGGCTACTCTTGCGAGCTCTTAGGATGTTTCACCTAAAAGGAGAGAGATAAACCCCACACAAAAGATCTAGCTAGGTTCACTCAAATTATGTAATGTATGATGTTATTTAGACTGAATGAAGTTGAATAAGTGCAATTAGATGATCTATGTGACTGATTATGTATGAAAAACCTAAGATTTATGGAATGTTGGAAAACATAGTGATGTTTGCAAAAAGTATGAATTAATGAAAGAAAATACATATTAAACTAAATAGAAAGCAGGAACTCAGATTGTGTAAACCTGAGAAGCTGAAAAGGACTAAAGATAAATATGGAAAACTAATAAAATCTTATTTTGAATTGATTGGGACTCATTCGCCACCCTGGGCAAATCAGTCCTAGGTCAGGGTTTTTTTGCACAAAAGTTGTTTTTTGTCAACTGGGTATCAAGATATGCATCTAACTAAAAATTGCATCTTAGGAGTGACTCATTTACCATGCATGTCCACTTTCAATTTTTTGTAATATCAAATCTTTGTTCTGCACCTTGACACCTGCACAACACTTCCTGATGGAAACTTGAGTTGGGATCTCAAAAAATTTCTGCAAAACAACTTAAAATTATTTGTCTAATGGGGGGTTTTCCTTGGTCAAACCCTTAATTGGGTAATTAAACCTTGAATGGAGAAAATTTTGCATAAAACCCTAGCCTTAGATGTGTTAAAGACTATGAAAATATGAAGTATGTCAAAAACCCTATTCTATTGTGCAAGGATAAGAAGTGCAAATGTGATTTGATTGATGCAAGATCTCAACCCTAGAAATATTACAACAAATCAAAAATAGAGATGAAATAACATGCAAATGAAATGAAAACCTTAATCTGAAGAAAGAGTGAAAATGGATGATGGAATCACTTTGAAACCAAGTCTTTAGGTGTGATTTGATGGCTAGTTGCATCTCCTCAACCTAGATTTCTTCATGATTCACCATAGGAATCCGTCATCAACCTTTTGCAATGTTGAATCTTGACCTAAAGAGTGAGCTTCAAGATCTACAAAAACCTTATTTTGCTGCCCTAAAACTTCAACTTTGTTAATGAAACTTATTGTAGAAGGCTTGACTTTAGAAATTTCCTTTGTGAAAATGACTAAAAGGTGTGTAAAATGACTTAAAATGAGTATTTATAAGAAAAAACACCTAATTTTCCCATTATTTTGACCTAAGAGGCCAACATTCCATAGAAATTTAAGTTGAATTAATTAAATTCCCACTCAAAATTGAATTTTCCCTCAAAAGGGACTCATTTGCTACCCTTGGTGAATGGGTCCTATTGGTTATTTTTTAAGAGCCAAACTGATCTCCAAAAATACCTATTGGTTTTTCCATTTCCAATTGTCAATACTTCTAAAGGGATTGGCCAATGAATGAATAGAGGTTGCAATACTTCTATTCCTACTCTTTGGGCTCTGTGAAACCTGAGAGGGTGATCCCACAATGTATACTTAAACACTTTGCATAATTACAATCAAATACATTGTCAATAACAAATATCCCTCATAAAATCATTCAATAATATGCATCAAATAAGTTGGCATCTTATTAGTCAATGTCATATATATTGATCATGAGGAGATGGAACACAAAATAACAACAATAGCATCCATTTGAGATTTTATGATTTACAGATTGAGTAGCTAATGAATCAACACTGAAAATGAACCAAAAATACTTTGTATGAACCAGTGCCTTTATCCCAAGCACAGAGTCAATATCATTCTATGTGACCTAATAACAATTTAGACAATAGCACCTATAACCTCAAGAAATCTTGCATTACAACATTTCTCTATGACGTTCATGATTATTACTACTTAAAAATATCCTAGCACCTAGTTCTCATAAGTCATTAATCTCACACAAGAACTTACATCAATTCATTGAATCAACAAGCAAGCATGAAACTAAACATCTATCAGGCAATGATAGAGACAAATGAAAGAAATCCTAGATTAATTTCACTCATAACTCATAATATGCATAGAAGGAGAGACAATAGCCATGAAATTGATATTACTCTGTATTATAAATGCTATATCATTATATGATTTACATGCATAAGTATGAACTACAAAAGAAACTTAAGACAAAAACTCTAAAACTTGCTTCGTATTGTCTTGACAACTTCACAGTATTAACTCAAAAAATTTCAACTCTTGTGCTTCTGGCCCTGAATTCCTTCTTATAGAGATGAAGGAGAAAAAAATCTTCAGGCCAGACAACACACATGTCATGATTTCATTGGACTATTGTAAAAATATTTCATTTTTAGTTATACTTGAGTCTTCAGGTGGAGAAAATAAACATGAGGAAAAATTGACCTCAACTCTTTGTAGAAAATAGGTACCACCAAAAACATCGTTGGTTTGTTACAACAGTTTCAAGATATTCCCCATGTGTTCAAAAATCCCACCCATGGGAGAATCAAAATAGAAAAACTTATGAAGCAAGACAAGGAAAGTAGAGAAAAGGTAAAAATTCATTAATCCACATTAGCGCCAAATGCTATTCATTTGAATTTGAGGAGAGAATAATATTCTACCATGTTATACCAAAAGCCTAATCTATATTGTATCTGAGCTATGTATTATTCATCTCCTATCCATTATTCTTCTCATTCACTAATCCCTACATGGATTCATTCTATGTGTTTCTCCAACCAAGCATCGTATTCCTCCTTAGTGGGACATTTTACATTCAATAAATCCGGCACCTTTGTAATGTACTGAGAATATCTAACATCAATTAAAATTCTTTCTTCCTTAACAAATATGTCCATCTTTGATTCAATTTCCACCATTGTGTCAATATTTTAATTGAGCAAGATGTAATCGGTGACAGAAAAAGTCATCATAGCTGCTCCAAGTATTCCTCCCAAATCTTTCTTCTAGGTGTCAAATGGATATAATTCACCTTTTGGACTTAATATTTGAGGCATGCCACATTCCTCCATCTCTTTGAATATCTTCAACTTGCTCCAGAGCTGTATACCTAACTTCCCATGGAAAGTAGTTATTTCATTTATTGATTCAATGATTTACAAAATGTCAGGAATATTGGTGGGTGCCTCAGGGTCTTCATTCATTCTAGGCATCATTTCTTTCAAAGCATTTACGCTATTAATCCAATTATTCCATTCATTCCTAAAGGCCTCCTGTACTTGTAGATACTTTGTATTTTCCTCATGAATATTTTTATAAGTAGTCCAAATATCATTGGCCTTGTGGACCAACTTGGTCACCCTATACTTCAGCACATCCTTAAAAATTTCATTTGCCACCTTGACTATTTGAAGTTTGTCATGCTTGACATTTTCCTTGTCAGCAGTCAACTTACCTTTCAAATCATCAATTCTTAAGGCCAAAGTCTCCCTATCCTACGTAGACATATCAAATGAAGAAGAAGATGGTTGAGTTATTGTCTTCTAAGTAGCTTGAATAGTGGCTCTCATCTTATTCAACTCACCCAAGGCCTTATTGTATTCCTTAACCAAAGAGTCACATTTCTTCTGAGAAATATGTGCAATATCCACACTAAGCATTGCAACATGAGCAGTTAAATCAACTACATAGATAGGAGTTATGTTAGTAGCTCTTTTGACCACTAATGAACCGATAACTTCTTCAATAGGCCTAAAAACCTCATGTTTTCTAGTATTAGCTGACATAGACCAAATTGCAAGAGTATGCAACTTTGGACTATACCTAGAACCAAACACTTTATCCTCAAATTGATCTTCAGATATTAAACCTTGAGGGTCTCTTCTCACTACATCATATGCTATGGAAGTAGTGATAGTACATCCTAGAAATAGCATGATTCCACTATCCTTGTCAATCTTTCTAACTTCAGTGGGAGTAATGGTTGCAATGTCAGCCCTGATTTTCTCTTCCTCTGCTTTCTTAGCTTCCTCCTGATGAGAAGGTTCAACATTAGCTTGGGCTGATTCAAGTCCCTCTTTTATCTCCTTACTCCACTGTTGAATCATAATCTCCTGAAATTCCTTGGTTTGCACAAATTTATCATCATCCAGAAATTCATCACACTCCCTAATCTTGGGATCATCATCATTTTCTCTTTCATATTGCCATTTGACAATCCTGTCAAGAGGAACATCTGAACTATGAGTTTCTTCAATATGGGAAGGAGGAAATTTCTGATCCACTTCCTCATTTCCTAGCACATGTTTTGCCATTTGTTCCTCCCTGACTTCTTGAACATCTACAGGCTGTTCTGGGATATCCATAGCTTCTTCTTCTTGTTGTTGTTCTAGGAGAACCCATTCTTTATCAACAACCTCCTTTATCTTTACCTTAAACTCACCAGACTAATAATCCCTTAACATAATGAAGGCTCCTTCCAAGGGGTTTTCAATTAAACTATATGGACTTATGTAAAAGGCATTCCTTTCCATGATCTTTTCCTCAATGTTCATTATAGTTGTGCATTCTCTTTTCCTAGTCACGACGGCCTCATCACTTATCATATTTCTTAGTACATAATCTCTATATAAGAATTCATGATGTATGATACCTAATATTTTTTGTCTTCTTTTTCCTACCACAAAACCCTTTAGATCAAAAATTTTAATCTCATCAACAGGCATTCTAAGATTATTTACCATGATACAAAACTTTTCATACCCCTCAAGGGTAGTGACTTTGAAGTAAGAAAAAGCACATTGGGGATGTACCACAATTCCTTTTTTGTTCTTTCTAAACATTTCATAATCAATGACATCAATTTGCTACATGAGATCCATGAAAGCATATCTGTCTGAGACATACAAAGGTAGATAATGAGGTTGCACCTTAGCTCCATAGGCACTGATCAAAGTATATTCAAAATGTAAAAAACAGTCAGCCCAATTATGTGTTGCTTTAGAGCCTGGTACATCTTTTGTGCGCATAATATTTCTAATCTCTGGAGAAATTATGTGGATAGGTGCTATACCCAATGTCTCTAGAATACCACATCTTACAATATTAGAAAACAAAATGTAATTGGAATTGGACCAATCCTGATCCTAGATATATGTCCACATTTGTATAGGTAGAACATTATTCTCACTATCCTTAAGCTTCAGATTTAGTTTCCTTTTCCATTCATAATCACCCTCCCATAAGAACATATGCATCAACAAAGAGTAATGGGGAAAACACAAAGGGAGCACCTCCTTTTTTAGATTGAGAAAATCCTCATGCATCCATTCAACAACAAAGTTGGCATAATCAAAACCAGTGTTTTGATTATGACCTTGTATATCCACCACCATCACTAATAAATCAGGAGCTATCCTAACCTCAAAGTCCTGAGCCAGTACTTGATTTAAGCAATAATAAGTGTTTTTGAAATAATCTTCAAATTCTTCACACTCAAAAGGCTCAACATCCTTAGCAATGAATTTCTTCCTGCTCCTATGTCGCACAAGCAGTCTTTCTTTGTATGCAAATTTTCTCTTATCATACTCAACATACAATTTAGCACGTCTGAACTTTACAGTATAATTGGGATTAAACCCAAATACATCTATCATCTTATCCAAGTTGTTACCTCCAAAATTATATCACCATTTTCACTTTTGATTGTCCTATCAGTAGGGTTATAGTGCCTTGCCAATTCCATCATTAAATCCACTTCTACAAACACATTCGAGACCACCAAATTTCCAAGGTTAAACCCCCATAAATAACACGTGGGCTTGCTAGAATTCCACCTATTGAAAGCATACTAGAACTATTTCCTTCCACTCTGGGGTTGGGGTTTTTCACCAATTTTTCCAACACTATCAATCAACCTAGTGGTCATGACAACTTGACCTGTGGATCTTTTACCAATTTGTGACCCTCCTTTGACATCTCTAGAGGCCTGTTGCATATTTTTTGCTTCTTTCTTTGCACTTTAGGACCTAGTGGACATTGTGAGAGTACTTGTGAAGGTTGAACCTTGCCATTGCTTAGACTTAACCTCAGCTGAGGCATCCTGAGTTTTAAGTCTTTTAACCCTCTTCTGTTTTGGTCTCCTTTCTATTCTAACACTATATTCATTAGGCTCTAGCTCACTTATGTTTGCAATGCAAATGGAACTAGGATTTACAATTTCTTACAACCAAAAGAAACACTTCACATTTATGACAGGACAAAGCACTACTATTGGACATGACACTTTTCCTCAAAATTTACACAGTGCTTAATCACCAAATTGAAATTACCAGTAATGAACAAATATAAAATTCCCCCAATTTCCTATTAATTCTTTAAGGAATTCACCTCACTACTTTAGTTAGAAGGAAATATCAGTTTTGCTTACCCAGGTGAAAGCTATGCCACTCTGGTTACTAATAGCTTCTAGAGCTTGCCCCACAATTTCTTCAGCTTCTAGTATCCCTTCCACTAGACAATGAATTTAAATGCACGATCAACTAGATATCTACTTTTTGCTATGGCCAAGAGAGAGGCATTCCACCATTAATACTTGATAGTAAGCTCACGTGAGTGAATTGAAAATTAATCGTTTAGGTTTAAACCCTGATCATTGATCCTTCAACTTTAAAACTATATCAATGGCTATTAATTCTTCTCACCACCTTCCTCTTTTCTTTATACGAAGTCCTCAAGATTCTGTCATGTTGTCTCTTCATGTAGTAGTTGTCACTTTTCATTGATTTACTTCATCCTTCCCCAACCCCATCAGTGATGTAAGTGTTTTATGCAATGAAATCTCAACCCTTGGATCTGTGACACATTCCCTGATCATGTTCATTTTCATCACTCCTTGCTGATCCAACTTTTCACCTTGGCTCCTATCAACAATGGGAGATATAGTGAAAGCATCATATTGGGTCACATACACCTACATGAAAAATCAATGGCACAAAAGGTATCACAGATAAGATGTACCCAAATCAGTGAAAGAAACTTTCTAAAATAAGGAACTTTATCGCTCATTGCTAATCAAAACTAAGGCTTTGAAATGGATCAGTGATAAACAATAAAATATCAAGCCATCGTTCATCACTAATCCTCCTCATAAGATTTTCAAGCAATTAGTGATGAGAGATCATCATAATGTCATTACATATCACACATCGCTAATCAAGAACTTAGTGCTTAAAAAAAATCTGCGAGATGTGATGCAATGGAAATTCATCTCCTTGCTCATCATTGATTTAGAAAAATCATTTCATAACATATCCGCGATAGGTGACAAAAATAAGATCATAAGGTCGAAGGGCATTGCTCATCACTATTACAATATTGAGGGGTCAGAAACCATTAGCGATAAGCAATCCTTCAATAATACTAAGAACCTCGCTCATCACGCATTTAGATTAAAATTTTCAGAAGCTATTTGTGATGAGTGATATCAAAGGGATACCACCTCATCACTCATCGCTGATTTAGAATATACACTTCAAAAGTGATCAGAGATGAGCGATAAAGATAAAAGGCCAACTGAACCTAAGCAAAAACCATTAGGCACGTGCTCATAAGTTGTTTTATTGTAGAAGACTCTCTAGGATGATCTAATAGAAAGGACTTAAGGATGCCTAAGCCATAATGATACAAAGGATGTAATGTCCAAACAGGTCTTTAACTTATCCTTATAAAAATTAAAATTCCTAGACCTAGGACTGGGGATCCGGTTACTAGACAATAATGATAGACACAAGAAATTTTAAAAATGACCGGTAGCGGGCAACAGGGAGTCAACAACAAAATAGACATTACAAGAGCTTATGAAAAATGAATCCTAAACCCTCATATATTAGTCCTACATCCAAATGTGACAAGGGTTTAAATGGAACAAGAATTTTAAGGTTCAGTTAGGTCCCACCAGAGGGGACTCATTCGCCCAAGGTGGCGAATGGGTCCTACTACTGATTTTTGAAGGTGGGTTTTTGGGATATGAAAGAATTAAGTGTTGTTTGTCAGGTTTTAGGCAATTTCTCAGGTGAAACAAGCATCTACATAAAAAATAATGGGTCTTAGGGGGCCTATAAATGTTTTTTTGAAGGATAAATGATGCAAGAACTCAAAATTGGGTCAAAATATGTGTGAAATTGTCTCTTTTCTCAAGAGGGTCCAATTTTCTATGGTGTAAGAAGAAATTCGACAAAGGCCATAAAATGCATAGTTTCAAAGATTTCTTCTAAATAGTTTGTACTTAAATATCAAATGAACTTTAAAAAAAAGGTCAAATGCCAATCCAACAATAGTTTGAGTAAAAATAATATAACATGCCAGAGAGAAGCAGTGTTCTGCAAGCTTTTTCTTCTGAAAAATATCTCTATAACTAAGAAAAATTAAAAGAACTTTTTTTCCAAAGGAAAAACTTTCTTTCTTTTGTCACCTCTTCGTATTTGGATCTCTTGTTAGGTCATGACAATATTTTCTCATTAATTCTCAACTACCTCATTTATGTCATTTTAGATATTTAGCAAATATTGTTATATGAAAATAATAAGATCCTAGAAAATAGTCTAGAAAAAATCTAGTTGACCAACATGTAGCTTGATAGTGTCGACTCTAAGTCTCCATCTTGAAAGAAAGAAAGAAAGACACATGTTCCAAAAAAATATAAAAGATATTTCTCCCTTTAAGCGCAAGCTGCCCGTAGCAAAGAGATGACATGTAAAGCGGGTTGGGATTATCAGATTTATGAAATTTTTTTTTGAGAAAATCTTCGCCGAGTTGACATGTGCCCCGAATTTCTCCCAAAAGGAAGACGATAAAAAAAAGATATGGAGCCACCACATGGTGCATTGCATTCCTTTCAAAACAACTTTGCTTTAAGCGCAGGTTCATCTGAAGCCAAAAGGTATTAAAGTTGAAAATCAAAAATGAAGATTAAGGAAAAATTGCTTCACAGTTCAGTGACTCACAGGGGGCCTTCACTTGCAGAAGTACAAACCTATAGCTCTGGTAATTCTTGGAGTTTGAGGAAAGTGAAATGTTGTACCTCCCAATCCAAAGAAGTCTGCTAGATGAGAGTGTTGTACCATAGAAAAATGGATCATTGAAATTTTCATGGTCTTTTAGGTCTTTCTCTTGTGATGTTTGACTTGTCTTGCTTTGATTTACTCTTGCAATGTAACTTATGCATTCACATTAGGTCCTAAAAATTCAAACAATCATGTCTTGTGAAGGTGTTGTGAAGTGTTCTAACACATTTATACACTTTTCTATACTCTTTTAATAATTATAATTCACCTAAAAAACACATTTTCATCACTTGTCAAGTCCTATTCTAAAGTGTTGTAAAGTCTTGGTAACAATTTTTCACACTTTTCTAGGCTTGATTTCACTATTTTACACCTTTCTTATGCTTTATTTGACCCTTTATGTACTCATAAGACTTAAGCAAGTATATTTTGAATGTAAAACTTACAAATAAATATTAAATGTGACTTAATTCCCCGACACACACTTACAAGCTCATAGGATCCATTCAGCCATGGGTGGCTTAATGAGTCCTCTTGGCTACAAATTCAAAATAATTCAAATTTTCTTTTGGTTTTTACTAAAAATACCTTATGTCAGCCTGTGATGAGGTATTATTGGGTTATTGGGGCATAAGTGTGTATAAATAAGTTTTTTTCTTCTCATTTCAACCCCCATTCATCAAATTCACTTGCATTCACTCATTCAACTTCAATTATCATTCAAGAACTTTGCATCATTCAATCAAGCATTCATCAAGCATCTTGGAGCAGCCATTGACATATCTTCAGATTTCTTCAACAAAGTTGTGGTGAGTTTAGGAAATTTACATGTTTATTCATCATTCCTTGCTCATTTCATTTCATTTCTTCATTAAGGGTTTGATTACCAAAGTGGGATTTGACCAAGGAAAATCACTATACTCTAACCCTTAACCCTTTTCCCCATTTTGCATGTGTGTTTACAGACTTTTGTATGTATATTTACAAGAAAATAGGTGTTGAAAGGTGGTCAACAAAGTGTGTCAAGTCAACAAAACCCTATTTCGAGCTTGGAGACAACCTATGGTATGTTTTTTGCATATTTGACTCCATTAACCCGACAAGAAGACAAGTGCAGATCTAGACCTACAAAATTGACCTTTGATTTCATAGATTTTTGGAGGAGGACTGATTCACCATTAGTGGTGAATGAGTCCCACCTTAAGGCTGAAAAAGGTGATTTTTTCAGATTCCAGTTCCTGACAGTCGGAAAGTAGTTTTCAGGTGTTTTTGTTAGAAGTAGGACTGATTCGTCATTAGTGGAAAATGCGTCCCACTAGTGATTTACATTGAACTCTGGAAGATTTCAGAGCATTCTAGATTCATCATCCAATTCCTAGGTGCACTCTGTTTAACCTTGTTCAATTTTGTTTGCATTAGTTTTCATTTCTATAGCATTTTCTACATACCTCACTCTGTTTTCAAACAGTGCATATTACATTTTTTTTACATTAATAACCATTCAATTACATCACTTAGTTTAATTTAAAACATTGCATTTATTCTTAATTACATCATACATTCCTCTATTTGAGTGAACCATCACAATTTTGGGGTTCTATCTCTCTCCTTTAAGGTGAAAGATCCTAAGAGTGTAAGAGAAGCACATAAAAGCACTAAAATTGTTGGTTCATTTTGTTGAACTTATGTATTGAAAAATTTATCTTTCTAATTTCAATTGTATATTTCATCCTAGGTGTCTTTTTCTTAAACATTCAATTAGGTTTTGTTTCTTTTTCATCCTAAGGTTTCTCAAATTGCATTAGTGAAAGACTCATATAGACTTCATTTTTGCATATCATATCATTCAAAAACTGAAAATTTGCATTTGCTTCCTCATTTTGCATCTGAAAAGCATTGAATTCACTTTAAATTTTCTGAAAAAACATAAAAAAAATCCACACCTAGATTCATTTGCCACTGTGGGCAAATCAGTCCAGTTGCATTTTCTGCATTGAAATTTCTAGTATTTTCACGGTTTTTCCTATGTTTCTATTTCCAATTACTGTCTTCTTGTTTCAGTTTACAGAATTTATTTCTTTAGCAATTTGTTGTTCCTAGTTTGCATTTTCATTCACCCCATATTTTGTGGTACTTATATGAGTGTTTGGTGCTCTATTGATAATACTTTGGTGAGACGAAGTTCTAGACTGATGGCTTCCCGCGATAGCAGTTTTGTTGTGGACCTTTGGATCTCAAGAGATCCTACTCCTAGTATGGAAAATGGTGCATTAAGCATGGATACTACCACTAATACACCTTTACCTTCACATCCAATGCATGTTGACACACAAACAAATTCCATTCTACAAGAAAAATTCATTAGTATTCATGAGGATTTCACACAGTTGCAACAAGATTTAAGTATTGAAAACATTTCCACCATTGCTATACCTGCCATAGAAAACATTCATTGCTTGATTGAAAGTGACGATGGCTTACAAGTTATGAAAAGGATAGTTGAGATATAAAACAAACATGTTCCTTCCACATCCCAATCAACATACATTTTTGTGAGCCAAAGAGGATCTCACATTCCTCCTCCTTCAACCATAGCATCCATACCCACCTATACCACTCCTCAAGTTACAACAACCATGCAACATGTTAGTCATCTGACTCCTTTTGCTATTCCAACTAGCATTCCTAGTTCTTTTGTGGCATCGAATGTTCCATCTTCTACCTTCACCCCTCTTAGTGTTTCTTTCACTTCTCCTAACATTACATACACTCCATCACCATTCTCTCTTCCACCTCATACCACTTACACCAACCCCATCATTACACAACTCTTTAATACTGTGTCATCCATGCAACAACAAATATCCACCATTAGCCAAAGTCAAAATTCTCCACCCACATATCATGTTTGCAGTAGCCCATTATCCCTAGAGATCTTAAGAACACAAATGCCTAGGTTTGAGAAGTATAGAGGTAAAGGAGACCCTACTAATCATGCTAATGCCTATACATCACTGTGCAGTGATTTTTTTCTTAATGATAAACTATTAGCCAAATTTTTTCCTAGGACCTTAAAGGACACTGCATTAGAGTGGTTTTCAAACCTACATAATCATTCAATCTGATCATTTTTTGAACTTGTGGATGCCTTTATTAGTCATTTTCAAGTCTGTATGACTTCCAAAAAGACAATGGTTGAATATTTAATACAATGTAAACAAAACATATATGAAAAATTAATTGATTTCATTTCACGTTATCAGTCATTGTATGCTCAAATTGATGTGTCGAAGTTGTTGGTGTAATTAAATGTCTTGTACCTTGTCCTAGGTTATAATTACACCTTAGTTAAGTTTACTTAGGGACCACATAGGAGGTTGTTGGAGAATCTCCACTTTTGGTGGACTTGACATGTCATCACCTCATCATTTCCACCTTTTGTGGACACATCATGTGATTATCTCTCCATATTTGGTGGAGTGATAAGTTTTCCTAGTTGTCTCATGTCATAAGATTCTGACACTTGTCATAATCTTATGCCCTTCTATGTTCTCACCTTGGCTATTTAACCAAGGGGTCTCTCATTTGTAATCAATCATGTATTGCATATCATATTAATGACATTGAATACAGTTTATTCTTGTCATAATCTTTCTCTCTCTTCTTGTGCTTTCTATTTGGTCCATAGATCTTGGGTGGCTGCCATAGCCAATTCTAACATGGTATCAGAGCATGTTTGGAGCCATTGGAGAGTCATTTTCTGAAGAGAGATTCTAGATCTGAGGAGGTTCCGTTCGTGGCTCTTTGTTGCAGGTTCAAATCCGAGCTTGCTGGTGCAAATCTGAGCTCACCATTGTGTCCGAAAGGTTCGAGAAAGTCGATTTTGCCTTTTGTTTCGTCCAAATCAGAGATACGAGGCCAAATCTATGAGGGTTTGAAGCTGAAGTGTGGTTGCC
>VDFB02151437.1:0-15063 GCA_007258455.2 Sequoia sempervirens
CATGCTCAGTCTCATTCTCCGTTTCATCTTCCATCTCATAGAGAGGATTGTCATAATCTTCCTCATCACCTTCTTCAAAGAGAGGATTGTCAAAAACTTGAAAGTTATTCCATCCATCTTGCTGATCCAAATCTGCACTTGTAACTTCAGTCCTTCTTGTGAAACCTTCAAGGTCAAACTCTTCTCGAAGACTATCAAGCTCACAAATTACTTGCTTGATTTCTTCGGCTTTATGTGCATTCTCTTGCTTTGTGAAAATTTTGAAATCAGCAAACTGATTTTCTACCTCCATTAATGCCATTTGAGTTTCTTCCAACGTAGCTCTTGTTGATTCAAACTCCAGATAAAGTTCATCAAACTTCCTCTCTCTATCTTGAAAAGCACAAATGGTCTTCTTTGCAACTTCAATGGCGCGATCACGATCTTCAACCAAGTGCATGTACTCGGATTTCAAGGTTACCGAAGAGTCTCTGATAAGTTGCAGGTTGGGAAGAGCAACTTCATCTTTCACTCCTCTTTGTCTCTCTTCAAGTTGAGCCTTCCAGTACAACTCTTCAACCATGCCAAGTGTGTGATCAAATAGGGATAGAGCTTGCACTTCCTTGTCAACGGACACCTTGAAGTATCTATCCCAATCAAGAAAATTCAAAGATAGTGAACTGCTGATAGGCTGCAATTGAAAATCAGAACCTTGTCCCTTGTCTTTGTTGCCCTCATTGCTGCTCCAACATTTTTGTTCTTCACCATTGACTAGTGGAGGATGCTCATTGTCATAAAAAGCATCATACTTCACAAATTCTTCGACCCCAAGTTTGCAATCAGCTTCTTGAATTGGTAAATCAGCCTTGTGTTCTAAAACCACTTTAAACCTTTCTTCTTCAAGAGCCATAAGGTCTTCTAGCTCTTCACCCATGTCACCAAGGTCATAGTGAAACATAGAATTTTCAATGTTAGCTGTTTTGAAAACTTCGTCCTTTTTCCCTTCAATGTAACCACCATCTATAGGTATATTTCTGCTCTCCTCTTTAGTAATCATATGCATACCAAAAAGGGCTCCTTGATCACCTGTCATAAGTTCTTCTTGTGAAAACTCCAATTCTTCAACACAAGGTGGTACAATCAGGTGGGAATTATTACCAACATTATCACTTTGGCAATGGTCATAGGCTGATCCAAAGGCACCATTAGTATTTCCTTCCACTTGCTCGTCTTCAGCAAACTCATCCCATACAGCAGTACTACTGAAATCTTCTGTGAAGCACTTAGCTTCAAGACCTTCATAGGTTGAATCCTTATTAGGACTCAAGATTGTTGTTATGTTCTCTTCAACTTGCATATTTGTGCGCTGCAATTCACAAATAGGTACTTCACCTTCTTCCTTCTTTGATTTTTCAACCAAGGCTTGTTTTGCTTCCCTTTTTAACATTTTCCTAATGTGGTCCACCATCTCCGACTTTTCGGGCTTCAGAAACGCCACACAATTCAAATGGGTATCAAATGAAACATTGTACCTATAATCATCTGGCATGTTTTGATATTGCTCACGGAGTTTGGCAGCCTCATGTTCACATTGTCTTTTATACTGTTTGGCATATTCAATGAAATTCCTTACGACATCACTAACCTTTCCTTCCTCAAATACCATAGTTGAATCTGACTTCTCACGATCCCTGGTCTTAAGAAAACGCAACATCTTGAAACTTTAGAAAGCTAAACTGAACTCAGGTGAACAATCTGATTTCTCTGTCACTCAATTGTCAACTAACTTTGTCTTTTTTTTCACAGGATGGCAGGATCTTGGCTCTGATACCACTGAAAAGTGTAGAGCTAAAAACAGGGACATTACAGTCCCTGAAATATTCCGAGCCAAATTTTTTCAATTTCCAATTACAAATGAGCAATGCAACACACAACCGTTAGGGTTAGCACTTGAACCAAAACGATGCGGAATTCAACTCTAACCAAGAATGCCCCGGATGACAACGAGCATATGGTCAGAGGATCTCAAAGCAATGCTGAATAAAGAACTCTAACCAAGAATGCGCTGGATGATGACGAGCATATGGTCAGAGGATCCCTATCTTCTATTATGCTGAAAGTAAACTCAACACCCAGAATGTGCTTTCAAACCTGGAGTGGGAATGGAGCTACCATAGGGTGGAGATGTAAGATATTACAATGCAAATCAAAGTAAATAGGCGGCAAGCCAGCCTCTTCCACTTATCCAGCGGGTATTACAATGAAATAACAGAGAAGGAGTAAGATTGCTGACAGTACTACTGTTCAGCTTACAATAATTAGAGATTTGCCTGCCAAATACATAGAATAAGAAAGTCTAACCATGCTGCAATATAGTATAATGTCTCCTCAATGATCACAAAGACTTTCAACCCAAACCCAACTCAAAAGATAGACTTTACGCAAGCTGATATGACAGAACAATAACTTAATATGCATAACCAACAACCTTAGAATCCACTAAAATGCTCACAACTCACTCAATACTTGCCAGAATGACATGAGACTTGATGCAAACGAAAGCTAGGATGATGACAATGAAGACTAGACAAAGAAACAACTGACAAATTAAAGTATTTTTTTTTCTAAACACTTGCCAGGCAAAACAGAATGGTACAGCCTCAAGAAATGTTCTACCAACAAGATAAAATCCAAGACACCTCTAAAAAATCTGCAACTTGGCATAGAGGGGCGCCCAAGGCTAGCAAATGCATGGGTAAACTACCTAGAACCAAAATAAATTCGCCCAAAGACTTATGAGTATAAACTTCAATCTGCAATACAAAATCAGCAACTCCAGATTTTGATTAAAATGCAAGAAACTGAACTACAAATGAAAAACAACTTCTACAATGCAAAATCTCACTACAAATCTCACTCAA
This sequence comes from Sequoia sempervirens, assembly GCA_007258455.2. Lineage (NCBI taxonomy): Eukaryota > Viridiplantae > Streptophyta > Pinopsida > Cupressales > Cupressaceae > Sequoia > Sequoia sempervirens. The sequence continues at coordinate 2,901 of VDFB02151437.1, forward strand.
CTACAATCTAACTCTCCACTAGTTGCTATCTTTCAAGCAAGAAGTCGAGCCAAGGCTAAGAGGCATTCATTCCTCGAAGCAATCCAGCACCATTTCGACAACATAACAATATTCCAGACATAAGATGATGAAATGAAGACCCAAGGCTCCCTTTTATAATTTTGAGAAGACCCTCCGGAAGCTTCTAGAAAAGAAACCCTAATTTTCAATTTTGTAACTACCTTCTTTTCCCTCCAGTTTGGGAAACCCCTTTCATGAAGTTAATATTTCTTTATTTTGAAATCATTTCCTTCATAAAATGGCATCCTTTTCTCCAAGTAATATTTTGAACTTTAAAATATAATAATTCACCTCAATGAGGCATCCACCCATAAAGGCCACCTTTTAAAACAACATAAAGTTCAATCACTAGGCTAAGGGGGGGTCAATAGTAAAATATAACATTAAAATATGACTATTTAAATAATCTGAACTTATCTCTCTAAGTAATGCTTTGAAGCCAAAATCCTTTGAAAACCCATGATCTCTGTAGAAATAGAATTTACTAAAAATAGTAAATTCTAGAAGATGCCCGGAATGCAACACATGTCACACCATTGTGAAGCTCTCTGAAAACCCAGAAAGAATCCACAAACAAAATTCCCAAACTCCAAGATGTAGCCATCATAACTTACTAAAATAGTAAGTCTGAAAAGGTTGCCCGACACAGTTGCATGTCATACCTCTGCTTAGCTCTCTGAAAACCCAAAAGAGTCTAGAATCCAAACATCAGAGCTCCAACATACAAACCCGAATCATCAAAGAATCCACCAGCTGACCCGAGAAGCTAATTGTGCCATTGACTAATTCGACCAACACTCGAAGATTGGCCATCAATCTTTAGTGAGTGTAGTGCTAAAATGGGGTCATTATGATATGTGTGAGTTCATTGACATTGTTGATACTATTGACAAATAATGACTATCTTCATGTTCTTTGGGAATGTTAACATCTTAGTTGTTATTTAGAACTCTTGGAGTCTTTGGTTAAGGTGTTGTTTATGATATTCCTTTGGAGAGGATGTATTTTTATTTGGTTTTGAGTATTAATCATTTTATTGGAGCTTCATGATTTTACAAGGTTGTATTTGAAGTTGGCATGGAATGATTGGTGGATGATCATGGATACTAGAGAGACTTAGGCGAGGCTATATATATATTCTTCTTAGAGATATGTGTTGGAATGTTACACACTATGAGGATTTCAATAGAAAGACCGAGGATCCTACACTTGGTTATGGATTTGAATCCATTATGGACCTAAAGAGAAGATTGTCATTTATTGTAAGCTTTCGTTGCTTAATGTTTTATGTATATGGAAATCTTGTATCCCACTCTTGATCTACTTGACAATTGAATGATCTGACAGGTATTTATTGTCTGCTTATTAGATGCATTCTTTATATGCATCTTACCTTCTCATGTGTATAACTTGTGAGATTTGAATATTGTTGAAATTAGGTGCATGGTTTCATTGATTTCCATTATTCTCTTGGTTTTTGTGATGAGCTATGGAACTAGTTTAGAGAAATCATTTGGAGAGGTGCAAGAAATGGTTTGTGTCTTTGGGTAGGTTATTAATGTTTTGAAATGTTTGCTTTAATCCACCTTTAGCTTGAGAGGTTTACATCTATTACTACCATGTTTCATTCAATTTGAATGTTAGATGTTGATATCCTTTCAATTTGGGATGTTGGAGGAGATATTACTTCACACATCTTTGCAATATTTTTTATTGGTTAAGTAGGGAAAAGGGCCCTGACCCGAACAATTAGTACATCGTGATAAGAACAATAGGTGGTAAGAAACAACAAAAATAGGAAGCCCACCAAACTTCCCCCCTCCCACAAACAAAATGCTTAACCAATTCCCATACAATCAAACATAGCAGTTCAATCATTCAAATCAAAAAAACTTAATCTAGCATCAATAGTATCCTTCCCTATCCATCTAAAGTACTTATAAACATCTATCAAAATGTTCCTACTTAAAATATAAATAGCATTATAGATATTTAAGTTCTGGTGCCCACGACCATAACCAGTAACAACAGTCCTAGAAAATAAAGTAGAGATAATCATCATAAAAAAAAAAAAGTTGCACAGCGAAGCACCCAAGCTATGCATCCTCGATCAACCTCCATGCTTTCATCAGATCTTCAACAATGGCATTCACTATTGCCTCCAGCTCCATCTTGCCAACCAAGTGCTCACCATCACCCACTGCTTTTTTCTTTTGCTACTTTTTGATTTTTCTCATACCGGAAATAGTAGCCATAACAACCTTCTTCATAATAGCATCGACCACCATACACACATTCTAAACCACTTCTTCCATGGTTTGAATTTTGTTTTCATTTCCTTTTTCTTGCATACCTTTCTCCAAAACCTTCAGTCTTTCCTCAATTATTCCATTCACCAAATTTTTGAGGGCTTGAAGTTCTCTATCCCCTGCCTTCTCATTTATCCTCTTTTCCAGAATTTGCATCCTCTCCTTTATTCTTTTAATCCTCCCATTCCCATCATCCTCAGCCTTATCTTCCTCTTTTCTGGTATTTTCATCCCTCTTGATTTTCCATTACATTTCCTTCCTCCTCCTCCCGAACCATCTCAGGTTGCGACTCCTCCTCCTTTCATTCATCACCATTACCATCCTTGCTTTCCACATCTGATTCCTCCTCTTCAGTTGAGTCTCCTCCCATAATGTCAAGAATTTCTTCAGTTGAGGAATCATTTTCCTCTTCTTCTTTCTTTTCAACACTCTCTGGTGGGCTTTGGGTACTTTTTTTCGCAGGGCTCAATGTGTTTTTCTTACTCTCATGTCCTTTCAACACCATCATAGCTAGTCTTTTTGACCTCCTTCCACCAAGGTTTAATCCTTCCATCTCATTATCATTAGGAATAGTAATTGTGTCCACCTCTTCCCCAAGTTCACGTAAAATCAATCTCCTCCTTTTTTTAGTCCCCATCTCCATTGAAATATCCTTTCTTTTCTCTAGCATGACCATAAGTAAATCCTTCCACAAAGCAGTGTCCAGGCTTTGGGATTTCTTACCAAATTTCTTAGGGCTTTGGGATTTCTTGCTAGATTTTTTAGGCGTGGGGAGGGGACGATCTTCCAAAAGCTCAATTTTCACTGAGCTTTGGGGTTTTGGGTCTTCAATCATCTTAATAACAAGATTTTTCTGAGGTGTCTTGGAAAGTATGAATTTGCAAATGGCTCTTATGAGGCCCTGATGTAATGGCGGATTGGATCCATGGGTAAGACTTTGGCTTAGAGAGGAAAACAAGAAAAAAGGCAAATTAATTTTTTTCTGATTTCTAATGTGGTTGAGGATGGGAAAGGTGTATCCATTGACGGACTGGTAGTGGTCTTCAAGAGTAAAATATTTCATTACAATAAAGCACACATTATGATACGGAGGTGGCAACTTAACCCTAGAGTACCCATTTTGAAATCTTTCAGGTTTCTCTTTTCCTTCAAAAAATTTCTCAAAATAGTCTTGATACTTACCATTGCTAACCTTTGCAACCTTCATCCCTTCGTAAGCTAAACCCATCACTTCCACAATCAACTTCACATCCATCTTAAACTGAAGCCCACCCAAGTTAACTTTTCCATCTCTCCATGCATTAGCAAACTTGTAGTTGATTTTTTCGTTATAGCCCTCCATTGCAACAAAATATGGAGTGAAACCTGCCTACGCCAGAGCTCCTCATTGTTTTGAAGTGAGTTGAGTTTGTGAGGTTCGGTACACTTCCTAGGGCCTCCCATATTGCTATCTGAGCTATGGAAAATTTTGGGAACGAGAAGGAAATCACTTCTATTACCTTTGGCGTCCTCAACACTTGCAACCGGTAACTCCACACTCTCAGCTCTAATGGTAACTCTATGACAATTCATTTGAAATGTAGTCGACTTAGGGTGTTTTCTATAATTCATAAAATATTTCACTCCTCAATTACCACCTTTTTGCCCATAATCATTATTGATTGTGGAAACTCCACCTTGCTTTCTTGCAATGATAGCATTTTTTTATTCCATATTTTATTATTATTGTCGATGCGACTCCATCTGTCACATTGAATATCGATCCTCAAATTATACCACATGCTATTTATTTCCAAATTAAAAAATTTCATGTCTTGGTACAAAAACTTGTCATTTGATTGTCCTTTCCCTCGATTGTAATGCCTTTTATTGGGATTTAGCAATCCCTTTAAAACGTACCTCTGACACTGTCCAATCAGCTTGCCAACTTGCATCCATGGGGTCCACAGCCTCATAAGCCTTCTCCTCCCCCACTCATGTTAATAATTAAGAAACCCCTCCTCATAGTCCTTTATTTAAGTATTTTTCACCAAGTATGTTTTCCGCTAGGACTTCCTTAATTTGATTAGGAAAATTATTAAAGTCCCAGTTTATTAAAGTTTCTTGATTTACACCAAGGTTGGCCATTGCATCCGCCACCCTATTTCCTTCCCTTAATGCTTGAAATTTTTTAACACATTGAATCTCTTGCAATATTCCTTTACAATCTTCCAATAGATCTCTAATTTCCCAAGGAATATTCACTCTATTGTTGAGATAGTCTATTATCAACTTTGAGTCTCCTTCTACAATCACCTTGTTGTATTCCCTTTCCCTGAGAAGTCTAGTTCCTATCCAAACAACATACGCCTCAGTGAAGTTATTCGTAGATGTTCCTAAGCCTTTGTTGTATCCAATCATAAAGGAACCCTTATCATCTCTTATTACTCCACCAGTTGTAGCCCGTCTAGGATTCCCCTTCGAGCAACCATCAAAGTTGCATTTCACCCATCCTAGATACGGGGGGATCTAGACAGTGCTCCTTCTTATAAGTTGTTTTAGCCAGCTAACATTATTTAAGTCATGGGAGAGCTCCCATTGTTGTTTTATGCTTAGCTCATGCTAAGTTGGTTGTTTCTTAGCTTGCTTGTACTTGCAGCTTTCCATATTTTCCTGAATTTGTCTTTTGATAATTAAACATAGCTCCTTGCTAGTTCTTGCAGTCTCCCTAAACACTCTATTATTCCTCTCTTTCCACAAGCCCCAAGCCAAAAACGGGGGAATTTGTCCCCACAAATCCCTAATTATATTGTGGGAATAAGGGAAAAAGCTCCATCCTTCCACAAACATTTGGATATTGACAGGGAAAACCCACTCCACCTTCAGAGCATTAAGAAAAAAATCCCATACTTCTTAGGCATAAGAACATTGAAAAAAAAAAATGCATTAAGGTTTCCTCTTCTTCATTACAAAGGCTACATCTATTGACAAGATACCAACCTCTTTTCTTCCGGTTGTCTATGGTGAGGATCTTACCATGTATAACCATCCACCAAAAGCAGTTAATTTTTAGGATTAGGTTCTTCTTCCAAACCTTAAGCCAATCAAAAGAACCCAAGACCATAGTTTTCTACATCATTGAGTCATAAGATGATTTAACCGAGAACCTACCATTAGTGTTTTTTGTCCAAAACCATTCATCCTTTTTTTTCTTGAAAAGAGGTCAGGATTTCCAATTTGTTTCATAATCAGGTCAATAGCAGTGTGCCAATTATGTTGTCTACTTCCCCTGAGAACAACATTACTTATATATTCTTTGAAGCTTTTCAACCTGGGTCACCATCCATCCCACACAAGATAATTAGGAACTTTTTTTCAAATTTCCCTTTTCAGTCTTATTCTAATTTGTTGGAGATCTCCAGAGGCCGATAGTGGGGTCGGTGTGGACTAGGGGTCATCCCAGAAATCGGTGTTGAGCCCATTTCCAATCCTCATTTTTGCACTTCTAATCAGCGTTCCTCGAATTTTAAGGAGATTATTCCAAAACATAGACCCATGTGGAAGCTCCTTCTTCCTTAGTAAACAACTAGCATCCTTATTTTTAAGATACTTAGCCCTTAGGATAGTAGCCCAATCTTTTTCATTTTCCAAGAGAAACCAACCCATTTTCGCCACCAAAGCCTTATTAAACAATTTTAATCTTTTGATGCCTAACCCTCCTTTCTTTGAGACACACACCTTCTCCCATTTGATGAGAGCTGTTATTTTCCTTTCCTCCACTCTTGACCATAAAAATATTCTTTGAATTGTTTCAATTCTCTCAGCAATATAGGCTGGTATATTAAACATTGAAAGATAATAGACATGAATATTCTGAAGGGAGGCCTTTAAAAGCTAAATTTTTATTGCCAAGCTCAACAATTTGCCTTTCCAGCCAACCAATTTTTTCTGTACTTTCTCCACAATATAGTTCAAGTAGTTATTGTTTGGATTTAAAGAGAAAAGAGGTAGACCAAGGTAAGTAGCAGGTAATTCTGCTTCTTGACACCCCAAAATCCTTATCACTTTATCTTTCACAAGTTGGCTAGTATTGAAAAAATAAATTTTACTTTTTTGGTAATTTATACATTGTCCTGGCAATTCAACATAATTGTCTAGATTAGTTTTCCATTGTTTAGCTTCAACCAATGAATCCTCCCCCATTAGAATGGTATCATCAACAAATTGTTGATGTGAGGCCGGGGATAAAGAAGAAGCAATACAAAAACCCTTCAGAGACTTATTATTAAGTTGTTTCTGTATGTTGCGGCCAAGAGCTTTTGCCACAATGACAAAAAGGTAGGGAGATAAGGGATCTCCCTGTCTCATCCCTCTACTAGACCATGGGAAATACCATTAACCAGGACTGAGTATTTTGGGGTAGTAACAAAGGCTTTTATCAAATTGAGAAATTTACCTTTGAAGCCAAATTTTTCCAAAACAGCAAATAAAAAATTCCAAGTAACCCTATCATAAGCTTTGGAGATGTCTAATTTCAGCACCATACTTGGATTTTTACTATAATCCATAGAGTGAAAGATCTCATGAGTGTAGATTGCAACATCCAAAATTTGTCTCCCTTGAACAAAACCTTTTTGATTAATAGCAATCAGTTTTCCTAAGACCAACTTCAGCCTGTTGACAATAATTTTGGAGCAAATCTTATAAGTAGTGTTGCATAGAATTATTGGTCTATAATCATTCATTGAAGAAACTTCATTGGATTTAGGGACAAGGGCCAAAAAAGTGGTATTCATTTGATTCAAGATTCTACTTGATCTAAAAAAATCTTTAACAACAATTAAGAGGTTCGTAGACACAATCTCCTAGTAGACTTGAAAGAAGTTGGGAGGGAAACCATTAGGTCCCAGAGCTTTGAAAGCTCCAAAAGAGAAAAAAACCTCCTTCACCTCTTCCATAGTGACACACTTAGTTAATTCTTTCAGGTCGTCCTCCGTGATAACATTAAGTATAACCTGCAGGAAATCCCCCAAATCCAAATTGTCAACCCTTGAAGGCTCCAGGTAATTTGAAAAGAAGGAAACAACCTCATTTACTATTTCTTCTTCCCTTTCAAGTTTAGTACCATTAGAGGTGGTGAGATATCTGATTTTTTTTCTTCCTCTATGCTTCATAGTAGATTGGTGGAAAAGCTTAGTATTCCTATCTCCTTCCTTAAGTTACTGAATCCTCGATTTCTGTTTCCAGAAGATTTCCTCCTTACTTATTTTGTGCCATTGGGCTCTAAGCTCCCTTTCTATTATGTAGATCTCCTCATTACAGTTTCCTACCTCCATTTGGTCTTGGACTTCCTTAATTTTCAAATTCAGATCCCTATTAGTAGTAAAGATATTCCCAAAAGTGTATTTTTTCCATCCTTTAACCTTTTCCTTAATTATTTTTAACTTTCGCGTTAACCTAAACATCAAGGTGCCATCACAAGGAAGGTTCCAGCATTCCTCAATTAGAGATTTAAAGTTTGGGTGAAGGGACCACATGATTTCATACCTGAAGGGGTAAGGTTTTTTAATCACCCTATCATCCCATTCCAGAAGAAGAGCACTATGGTCAGAACCCATTCTAGGAAAATTAGTAAGAGAGACATTCTTCATAATGTTCCAGTTAGAGGAGATTAGGAATCTATCCAGCTTCACTTGGATGAGTTGATTACCTTGCCTCTTGTTAGTCCAAGTAAAGTGGGAGCCCATAAGAGGGATATCCATAAGCCCCACCAAGTCAATAAAGCTTGAAAGATCCATCATACTTTTTGAAAAGTCAATCAAGCCTGCTTTTTTCTCAGAAGGGTACAATGGGGAATTAAAATCACCTCCAAGCATCCATAGTTCATCTTTGTTGTTAATCATAACTCCATCCAACATATTCCATAAGTATAGCCTATCCAACCTTGAATTTGGGCCATATATATTCCCCATATTCCATTTAATGGAAGTATCTCCATCCTCCAAACTAATCAAGAGGTTGTTCTTATTCTTGAATTTCAACTTGCCACTAAACCGGGAAGAATTCCAGCAAGTAGCAATCCCACCAGAGGCCCCCTCCGCATCACTAGCATCAAAACCAACACTAGGACAAATCCACTTCAAGGTTTTCTCAAAACCTTCCTTTTTCATTTTTGTTTCCTAGATCAAGAGAATGTTAGGTTTCACATCAACTAAGCATGCCTTCAGCACATGTTTTTATGGGCCATTAAGACCCCTTACATTCCAAGATAGAATCTTCATAATTTCAAAAGGCTAAGGGGCAGTATTAGGCTGATATTGCCCACGTTGGGAGGTCGACCTCCCTTACTTCCTTTTCAGTTTGTTCCCTGCCAGTGAATCCAGGGTCCTCTGTTTCCCTGCTACCACATCTTTCATTGTTTCTTTTAATTTGGGTCTACCAACTTTACTATTTCCTCCCACATCTGGTTTTTCTTTTTTTGTGACTTAGTGTTTATCCATCCTTTATCATCCTTGCTTTGTGACATTTTCTCCTCCTCCTGAATTGGTTCATAGTGGTCCTAAGTTGGGGTCAAAAGCTATTCCTTTTGGCTTATAATTTCCCCTTCCTCCTGGGCTTCATTTTTCTTTTCTTCCTGAAACATTGGAGGTGAAGTTGTTCCCTTATTTTCCTTTTCTTTATCTAAATCCAGAAGTTTCTCTAAAGATGGCGGGGTGGATGGTTCATTGGCAACCTCTGAAAACAACCTTCTCCTAGATTATCTTTTGGAATATTTTCCAAATCTCGGTTAAGGGATTTTTTCTGTTATTAATAGTTTTTTATTGGGTTTTGAGATTTTTGATTCCCTTGGACTATTCATCAAAGTCTTGTTCTGCAACAGATCATTCTATTATGTCTCAATTTGGGGAATCTTAGGCTCAAGAGGAGCTATTATACAAGCATCATGTAGGTTGCCAAATTTATTGCATCCCTAACAAAAAACTGTAGCGCTCTCATATTCTAAAGGCTAAACCCATTTGCCAAACTTGGATTTTAAGGTTACAGAAGTGGGTAGGACTATGTTAACCTCAACGTTAACAAAAATTATTGCATAGACTAACCTTGATTTAAGAAGAGTAACTTTTTCTATGGTGACCAAAGAACCAAAGGAATCAACTAATCCTTTAAAAACCTTATGATGTCAGAACTCAAGTGGCAACCTAGGGAGCCTAATCCAGGTTGGAGCAACTTTCCCCAAATTAGCAGAGGCTTCAAACCCTGATTTCCACTTGCATAAAGAAAAAATGTTTTTAAAACCACTATCATAAGCCCATGGTCCACCTATGAGGACCTTTAACATATCCTTAGGGATAACAAAGGTAAACAAAAAGAGACCCTTGGGCATAACACTCATAGAAACCTTGCCTTTGAGTTTCCAAGTGTCAAAGGCCCATTTTTGTACTTGGTCTATGTTGGGTCATCCAGTGAAGAATTTCCCCACCAAGGACAACTTCAACCCATCCATAGCGTCATTCAAAATATCATCCGGGATGTCCACTTTGTCCCCCACCACAGTAAAAAAATCCGTCACATATTTTTGAGGTGTCCTTGTCAAAGTTTGACCTCCAACAAGCTTTTCCACATAGGAGGCCTTTTGGGCATCTAGGCCTGGACAATATTTTCCTTTAGGAGAAAAAATAGGGTTTCTCAAACCCCCCAAATGATGGAATATGCTTAGTGCATGGGGTGGTCCTCCCACACGGAGAGGCAACATTATTCTAGGAAACAATAGGTTGCTTTGGTGGGGAGCCTCCATGGGGCCCCCTCCAGCTGATTCATCGAGCAACAAAGTTGCAGAAATTCAAAATTCACATGCCAAATGAAGTGTTATAATAAAAATGATATGTAAGGTGATGTGTTATGGTTGGAGGAAGAGAGAAATAAACTTTGGGAAAGAACCTCATTGATAGTATTAAATGTCAATGTTAGTTCCAACAAAGCTTATGGGTTTTCAATGATGCAAAGAGGAAATTCAAACAATTTTAAATACCGTATTCTTCTAAAAATGCAAAGAGGTCACATTATTTAAGAATGAAGAGAAGAATACCTCAACCATTGGCGAGAAAGATTGAGCATAATAAAACAAGTGCAGAAAAGGCTAAGAGGTCGAATTTGATTGTGCTGTGAAAAGGCACACTACAAAGTCTTCATAAAAATTAAAATGCGTAAAAGAATGGGAAGAGAGTTTGACGCCTTCAAAGGAGGTCCGATAGGAAAGGGAGAGGGGGTGGATAAAGACCCTTGTTTATGCTAAAATGCAAATTTAAAACAAAATTGAGGGGACATGAATGAAAAAATGAAGAGACAACATGAACAAGAGGTGGCGCTAGATAGAAATGAAGAGGTAAGGGCAATCGAAGATTCATTTTCTTTGTCCAATGTTTGAAGACATTTTAAAGTGTGAACAATAGGTGGTGAAAAGTGGGTGAGATAACGCTAAGAGAAGAGAGGCCGACAATTGAGCAATTGGAAATGAAGAGACACACCTTGCAAAAGTCATCTTATAAATTAAAAATGCGTGATAAAAATATGGGAAGGAGGAGAGCATGCAGAGGAAAGGTGTAAGGGGCCGTAAGAGAATAGAGAGAGTGACGCCTCACATACCTAGACATTTTCACTCACAAACGTTTGCTACATGAACAGTCATGCATTAGAAAGGGAAGACAAAGGGGTGGACAAGAGAAGGAGTGCATGGAGGATTGCCAAGAAAAAGCAATAAAAATAATATGGACAAGTTGCGCATATAAGAAAGAGGAAATTTTTACTTGCAGAAGCGAGAGATTCTTGGGAAGGCGCACGAGTAGTGGAGAGAGAGCCAGGTGTGCCAATATGAATATTAAGTGGGATTGCATCAATTGCAAGGGGTGTGGGTTATACAATGTAAATTTTGTGATGTAAATATGAGAGGAAGAATTATTGTGAGAGAGTGAATTAAGGAGTGCAAAGGAAATAAGAGTGAAAGACAGGTTGAGTGAAGATAAAGAGGTTATGCCTCCAGCCAATGAAAGTGTCTGTGTTATGGAGAAGAGAAAACCATTGGGATATATGTTATATTTCTTGGCTATAAGAACTTTTGAAAAATAATAAATTATAAAAAATTTTGGAGAAGATAAAGCCGACTGGCTATTGGAATTGATTAGGAAGAATAAAATTACAAGGCATGGATCAAGCAAATGCTTGAATGGGTCTAGAGAAAATAGATGAATGAACTCTACAATTACAGAGCAGATTGAATGTGTGAGTGAGGTTGTTGGAAGGCCATGTATTTGAAATTGTAATTGAATTAATAAAATCAGAGTTTGCTAGCAATCCATATTTTATGAATGTTAAATTGAGGCAAAGTATTGCTTGTGAGTGATTTTGTGAATGGTTGATTGGCAGAAGGGAGTACCCTCTACATCAATTGGTATTAGAGCAGGTAATCCTAAGTGTGGAGAGGATTCACTAGGACCTACGGGTGGAAGTGTGAACAAATTGCCGATTGTGAGGTAGTTCACACCTAGAGGAAAGTGTGTAAAGCGATTGTAGAGAGCTCGAGAGGATTGTTGCAGGTAGAGAAGCCCTGAGCAATTGAGAGTTGGAAGCCGCGAAGAATGTGAGATGAGGTGAAATTGCAGCAGACAAAGATGGGATGGGTCGTGAGGAGGCCCATGCGAATACTGTTTTGAGAGCAATATTGGGAGAAAGTGGAGGACGAAATGTTTGAGAAGATTGAATAGATGGTTTGTGAAAAAGTGGGAAAGATCAAGGTGTGAATAGAGAAGCTGGAAAAACAT